>JAHZTW010000006.1:34359121-34553681 GCA_020283515.1 Alliaria petiolata
AGATTATGAGAGCATGTATCATACTCCACAATATGATTGTAGAAGACGAACGAGATGGATACACTCAATTTGATGTATCAGAATTCCAACAAGGAGAAGGAAACGGAAGTTCACAAGTGGATCTCACGTATTCTACAGATATGCCTACAAATCTCGCCAATATGTTCAGTGTTCGAACTAGAGTTCGTGATAGAGAAGTGCATCAACAATTGAAAGCTGATTTGGTTGAGCATATATGGCAAAAATTTGGACCTGGTCAATTTAACTACTGAGCTTTCCTTTCCGTTTATTATATCGAAATCTATGTTTAAAATGTTTTTATGTCAAGTTTGTTTCAAATTTCATTTTATGCAATATATTTTATGTTTTAGTCAAAAATTAAATAATTTTTTTAAGAACCCCATTAGGAGTTCTACCGTTGGAGCAGAAAAATCATAATTATCTAAACAAAAGTTCTTAAAATCAAATTTATATTTAAATATTAACTAAGCACCCCATTAGGGGTTCTATCATTGAACAAAAGAGGTAGTCATAACTACCAAAAAAAAGTTGAGTTCTCTTGTTTTGATCAACATTTGATGATCCTATAATTGGGATCTTTCAACCTCGCAGTTGCCGGATTAATAAGTTCTGCAAAAGAACGAGAAAACATCACAAAAAAACAAAAAAACCATATATTTGAGGTTTCATATTTTTTAATCCCAATAATTATATATTATACAAATAATATTGCTAAGTTTTTTTGTTGATCATATTTAGATCTATAATTTTATATCTTATTAATACTTTACTTATATAATATTATAAATATAATTTTCAACTTATAAGATTAAATAAACATATTAAAATTAAAATACAATATTTATATAAAAGAAATATAATAACATTATAAACAAATTTTACACAAAAGCTTTTTTTGTTAAAAAATTTTACACAAAAGCAGTATTACATTAAGCAAATTTGATATAAAAACAACATAAAATAAAATTGCAGCGGTGAGGCGGTTGCCTTCAACGTTGCACATCAAGTGATCGTTGATGTTAGTCTGCCACGACATCTTCGTCTTCTTCCTCTTTCTTCCTCAGCTCTGTTTGTTTTTGTTTTTAACACATCAATAGATATGTACATCATCGGCATTCAACTCTGTTTCTTTTGTAGTTAATCATAATGTTCTAAAGATAGCGTCAAAACTACGAGTGTGTGGCATTTAGGCAAATATAGATTTATAGATAAAGGACACGTGCGAGTATACTTTAATATAAAATTATCATTTGACGAGTGTAAAATAAATTGGTAATATTTTTTAATTTTACTAATATTTATAGTATTTAATGATCACGGCAATCGGAATATATAAAATTAATAAATTATGAATAACTTATAGACTCAGATAGTTTTATTTATAAATATTGTTTTTTATTAATCCAACATATATAGAAAATTAGTAAAATATAATATTTATAGCACATTTATTACTTTCACCATTTAAATATTAATTATTTCATTAATCATTCACCATTTATTTTGCATCATTTTATTTTTTATTTTTCCTTTTGTCATCATTTGTTGTTGAACTGCTCTTTTTTTGTTTTGCATCAGACTTACTTGAACTGCTCCCTTCTTGTTTCGCATCAGACGTACTTGAACTTCCTCCTTCTGGCTCATCTAATTGGTCTGCAACGAATCTGTTGTCACCATTTAAAATCTTAATGACAAATCTTAGCAACTATAAAATTCTCAGTGATATAAGTATATCTTTTTATATACAATTATAAGATCATATAAATTACGGTGATATCAACTAACATATTTTTATATATTTAGATCACAATGCAAATTGACATGTTATTGTTTTAATTATGATATACACAAAATCCATCAAGAAAAAAACATTATTATATTTATCTATAAAAAATGATTAATTGACGAGAAATAAATTATAAAAATGAAAAAAACTCACTCCATCGAAAAAATGAATTTAGTACCATTCCAATATAAATGGATGACATCGCCTTTCTTAAGATTTCTTGCATTTCTGATTTTTGACCACCCATTTTTTAGAACATAACCATAACCTCTTGGATTAAGGTTTGCCGAATAAAAATTGTTATTATCTACAATTTCCACTTGAATACCATCTATAGGCACTGTAGTTTCCATCTTCTTTAATATGTTCTCGACTTTTACTTTTGGTAAAGTGAACACACCATTGTTAGAAATATCAGAATCTGTTAATGTTTTTTCTATCATCATATCCGTATCCATTAGACTTAACTTTCAACTGTTTGAGGGATATAACTAAGAATGATTCAAAAAAAACTATTTGAGGAGTTTGAAGAGTTTAATAAATATATATACTGGGTCAAAATAATGTTCTTTGTCTTTTATGTTTATTTTAACAGTATTAATGCTCTTAAGAATAATTCTCTTAATTTAATTACTTGTAAAGATATTTTTTCTAAGTTAGAATATGTTAATTTTTAAAACCTTACAACTTTATAAGTTAAATTAATTATTTATTCTTATTATGCTAAATTGTATTTATATCAACCTTGTTTTTTTCTGTTCTTAAACAATCTTCCTATATATACAAGCTAAATTTATTACAATAGCTAAGAAACATAAAATCTATTAATATCATAAAATATCAAACACTCTAGAATTTGAGTATTTGGTACCTATATTTTTGACATCTATATTTAAGTGTAATAATGACTCCATTATTTTCAACGTTTATTTTTGAATTATGAAACACAATTAATAACAAGAAAACTAATTATTAATACATAATGCGGTTTTTATAAGTATTTCTTTATTAAAAATGAAAAGTGACAAAAAGCTAATTTATCTTCAATAAGTACATTAATGTTGTTTAAAAAGTATATTAATTACTAAAATTGCGAAATTATCCATATCATAATAAATTAATAATGAAATGATTATATTAAAAGTTTATTGACAAATGATCATTAATGAAAATAAAATTAACCAAAAGACCATTAATTTTCTTGTAACTAATAAATGAAAAAGAGGATATAAACTAATAAATGAAAAATCAATCAATTAAAAGAGATGATAAGGAAAAATAAAATGTTATTATCAAATTTTTTGTAACTTTTCTTTTTGAACAAATCTTCCCATTTCATATAATTAAAAAAAAAAAAAATCTTTCTCCAACTTTGAAATAAAGTGAGTGAATTAAAATACCATTAATCTTATTGATAAAAATTCTAAATTTTTTTTTATAGGATATCTCTTTTATAAACATTTGGAAAAAACACATTATTACATTAAATATTGGAAAAATACTGGGGTTTTTTGTTCTCACAAATTCCGCCGAGGTATGGGGTTTCCAAATCGTGGCATAGACGGGAGCTTTCCCCGGAGACAAGGATGCTATTTTGGGAAGAGGAATTATTATTTGAAGCAATCAATCACACTAGAGATTCTGATCTGTAATTCAAGCGAATTGCATAAATGGGCGATATCAAAAGGAAATCTGGTGATTATGCCTTATAGAAATCAATGCATAAACCAAATGGAAAAGGTAATACAATTTGTCTGGGTTAAAAATGGTGGAGATTGCAATGATCAACCGATTGGGAGTCAAGCAGACATCTCTTTCTTTGCTCTTATTTGATCATTCTCTTACACTTTTTCGGTCTCTTACTTGGATCAACTTTCAAGATGTCTCAAGCAAATCATTTTGTCTCTGGTGGTGGCAACAAAGTCAGGGATACTATGGCACCCCGATTGAAGATAACAGTTCCAAGGTTTGATAATAAGGAGTTGATCAATGCTTACTCACGTACACTTATTGGGAGGTGCATGAATCAGGTGGCTCAAGACATGAAATCACTACTTTTCATGCTGTCACAGATTTGGAAAGTGGAGGACCGAGTAGCAAGTGCTGATCTTGGTATGGGGCGTTTCCAGTTCAATTTTGATGAAAAGGAGGACATCAAGACCGTGTTAGCAATGGAGCCTTTCCATTTTGATGGATGGATGGTGGTGCTGGTTCGCTGGGAGCCAATCATGAAGCCAAAATAACCTTCGAATCTCACATTATGGGTTCATATGATGGGGGTACCATTGCACTTTTGGGCAAAGCAAACATTTAGAAGTATTGGGCAAGCAATTGGTGAGGTCCAAGGTGTGGATCTGGATGGTGGCAGAGTACATATCCGTATGGATGGTTTCAAGCCTCTGATCTTCGACACGACGGTGTAATTCCACAGTGGGGATGAGACAAAGGTCACACTCATGTATGAGAGGCTTCATGGCTTCTGTCGGGAATGTTGTAGTCTCTGCCATGACACTACAAAGTGCCCACTGGTCTACCCGAAGAGAGAAAGGAGGGAAGAGATACGGTTTACAGAAGAAAAACATGATGAAGGAGTTATGAGTTACAAAGGTGCTCTTGGGGCAGTGCCAGAGGAGAATGGGGGCACACTTGCTCAACAAAAAAATACATTTTGAGGCGTCAAGATGTAAAGGAAAAATGATAGCGACAAGAGAGGATAATCGGTATAACTACCGTGGTGGCAATATGGAGAAGTCAGGAGGCGACAAAACAATGGGATCTAAGATGCCGTCTAATACCTGCCTCCTAGGGAGATGAGGAAATGGTACAGAGGGTCTTCTAGGGGTGTCCAAAGAGCAACAGATGGAAACGGGTTGGAAAATGAAGTAGCAACTGGAGTCATGAAGCCGGATAAGCAACATGGTTTTGGAGACAGCTCTCAAAAAAGCCCTACTCAACATTCGGCTAAAAAAGTAAGGAAAGAAATTGATTTTGAGGAAGTGGTCCTGGGAATGGATGATCTTGGGAATATGATAGATCGAGTGGTCTTGATTGAACCGAAGGAGAGATGCGTGGACAATGAGATAAGTGAGGTACATAGTGAATTTGAGAAGGTCCTGGATAACGATGTTGGTCATCTGGAATACGATGATCCGATTAATACTGATGATGCTCGGGTTAAATCCCTCAGGGTAATTGATGAGGATTTGGTCACTGCAGACATGGAGGAGCAGGTGAATTTGGGTATTCAGGAGGAGGCGCAAGGTGATAAGGTTTCTGCCGAGGCAATGGAAATTGGGAAAGAGATACCCAAGGTGTCATCTAAGGCAGGTATCAAGAAAAACCTATTCAAAGATTCCTTCGTGGTAGGTGGTGGCTCAAGGAAGATGATGAGTGCTACAACACCAGAAAAGAAGGTTACAAGGGATATCATTCGGGGTGGCGATAAGGGCATGGTGCAATTTAAGAAGGGTGACGCTCAGATTGCAGGTTTGGATTCGCAAATTGTTGATTAATGCGGGTTTTAAGTTGGAATTGTTAGGGTTTGGGTAATAGGTACACAATAAGCTATCTCAGAGAGATTTGGAGAAAATCCAGACCGGATTTCTTATTTCTTTCGGAGACAAAACAATGTTTTCATTTTTTGGAGCAATTTCAGTTGCATTTTGGTTATGATTTCTTGTATACGGTTGAGCCGTGTGGGGCTAGTGGCGGACTTGCCCTATTTTATAATAAAACTTATGACGTTCAGATTTTATTTTCTAATAAAAGAGTTATTGATACACAAATAACAATGGAAGGAAAAAAACATATATGTCTTTTGTTTATGGTGATTCGGTTCCAAAGATGCGAGAACAAGTATGAGAACGTCTCACGAGAACAAGTTTGACAAGGAATTAACCGTGGTTCATAATTGGAGATTTTAATGAGATTAAAGGCAATTATGAAAAACAAGGAGGCGCAATTAGACATGCATCTTCTTTCCTTGGCTTTTATACTATGATTGGCAATTGCGGTTTAATTGATTTTTCGAATCGAGGGAACACACTCTCTTGGAAGGGTTGGCGAAGCGGACAAAATGTAAGGTGTAGGTTAGACAGAGGTCTTGCTACAGAGGAATGACACGATTTATTTCCCTTCTCATACGTAGAATACTTACGGATGATTGGATCAGATCATCGACCCATTGTGGCGAGAATTGAATCGCGGTAAATAAAACCGGGACACCAATTTAGGTTTGACAAAAGATGGATTGGTCAGGATGGACTGATGGAAGCAATTACCCGAGGCTGGAATACTAATACGCTGGATTCAACTCATTCATTGGTTGATAAAATTGGTACATGTAGACATGCAATATCAAACTGGCGACAAGAAAACCAATTAGGTGAGAAGAATAAAATTGAAACATTACAACGAGAACTTGAGGAAATACAAAATGATGATAGTCCTACTCAAGAGGAGCTGAATGAAATAACTCAAAACTAAAAGATGCTTATCGTGAGGAGAAACAATTCTGGCAACAAAAAAGTCGGAATCTATGGAACAGATGTGGGGACCTTAATACAAAATTTTACCATGCAACAACAAAACAGAGGCGAATAATAAATCGATTAATTGGATTACATAACAGTCAGGGTGTTTGGGTAGATGGCGATAATAAGGTAGAGAAAGTCGCAGTGGACTACTTTCATGACCTATTTGCGACTACTTCCCCAACGTCCTTTGAAGAAACATTAGGGGAAATACAACCGGAAATAACGGAAATGGAAAATGAGGAACTACTTAGAATAGCATCTGAGGAGGAGGTCAAGAGGGCATTGTTTATGATGCATCCAGAAAAGGCCTCTGGCCCGGATGGTATGACGACATTATTTTATTAGAGATCATGGGAGATTGTAAAGGGAGATGTGGTAAGCATGGTCAATAATTTTCTCACATCAGGGTCTTTCGACAAAAGATTAAATTTAACGAATATTTGCTTTATTCAAAAAACGGAGAGACCAACTCGGATGACGGACTTACGACCAATTATTCTATGTAATGTAGGATATAAAATTATATCAAAAGTCATGTGTCAAAGATTGCGGCTCCTGCTACCCATGCTGGTTTCGGAAACACATTCAGCCTTTGTGTCCGGTAGGCTTATCTCGGATAATATTTTAATAGCACAAGAAATGTTTCATGGACTACAGACAAATAGTTCTTGCAAAAAGGAATTTATGGCAGTTAAAACGGACATGAGTAAAGCCTATGATCGGGTTGAATGGTCTTTTATAGAACATTTACTCCGAAAAATGGGTTTTGCGGAGAAATGGATAATGTGGTGTATCGAATCAGTGCAATACAAAGTTCTTATTAACGGTCAACCGAGGGGAAATATTAAACCGAAAAGAGGGCTTCGACATGGGGATCCTTTGTCGCCATATCTCTTTATCCTTTGCACAGAAGTATTAATAGTTAATTTGCGGAAAGCGGAGAGGGATAAACTAATCACGGGAATGAAAGTCGCACGGAGATGATAAGGAAAAATAAAATGTTATTATCAAATTTTTTGTAACTTTTCTTTTTGAACAAATCTTCTAATTTCATATAATTAATTTATACAAGGTATCGTCTTCTAAGGCAAAAACGACTCCGCAAGGCATCGTCTTCTAGGGCAAAAGCGACTCCGAACTTCCTCGTGGACTTGGGCTCGGCCCATTCAAACAAAGATCCGCCTCGTCCTTTGCTTTGAGCTTGGCCTTGTCTCTCGTCTTGGGCTTGGATCATTGTGTGGGCTTGCAAGTCGGATAGTCAAAAGAAGGTGTCGGTTGGTTCGCGAATGGCCCGGTTCGGTTCGGATCATGCATTTTGGTTCGGCTCGGGATCCGCATATTTTGTGCACCGAATCGATCCCGGTTTGAGCTCGGTTTACGCCTCGAATCTTGTACCGAGCCTGTTTCGGGTTGGTTCGTGCATAGTCTGTGTACCGAGCCAATTCGGCTCGAACCATGCACGGTTTGTTCGTACCTGATTCGAGTGGGGATTACTCTCCACACTTAATCGTTCCTCGACCGATCTTGCCTAGGTGGAAACCGACCCCTCCTTCTAGTGCCAAATTGTGCGTGCTGGATTTCACACAACAGATTTTCTGTTAAGAATTATAAAGGGGACGCAAAGATTATAAGTTAAAACCGAAAACAGAGATCCAAAGATGGTGATTTTATTAGGGTTGCCTCTAAGAGCTTTTAGGGTACAAGGGATTGGCGAGACGCCGATCCTCGTGCCAATGGGTTACATATCCTATTTATACATCTCTATTTAGAATCTAAGCGAAGATCTCGGGAAATCTTCTCTGCTTGGGCAAGATCGATGTTCAACAGATGGCTGTTCGATGTTCAACATATGCCCTAGTCTGTCGCCGAGGCGTTCGATCTCGATTCGTCCCGAGACGATTTTCCTTGATGCTGAAGCGTTCATGCTCGTCGGCTCGATTTTTATCTTGTTGCCGAGGTACGCGGCTTGGTTGCCGAGGTGCGCGGCTTGGTTGCCGAGGTGTTCAAGTTGTGACCGAGGTGTTTCGCTTGGAGCCCGTCGCCTCGATTGTTTTTTCTCTCTTTTTTTTTTTGATTTCGAATTGTCAAACTCTTTTGCCGAGATGAGGTGTTGACATCTTAACTCGGTTTTTATCTCATAAACAAGATATCTCAGCTCATTGCCGAGGCGCTTAAGTTGTGACCGAGGTGTTTTCGAACTGGGCTTTCGCCTCGGTTTTTCCTGCAAGGCTTCCTTCTCTTCGGAGCATTCGACACTTAGGGAATTTTGATGACTTTTTTCTGTGTGGGCTTTTCTCTTTAGGCCGACGATATTATTTGGTTTGGGCCTATGATCATTTTTTAAGGCCCATTACCCATTTGCCTGACTTGGGTCCGTCTCGGAAAGCGGAACCGTCTCACGAGTTCCCTAGGCGACGCACCATGTCGTCTATAAATACCGAGGCTCCTCTTGACTCTCCCATTATCTTCACTTCTCAACAATTCCCAAAGGCTGGTTCTCTTTCTTCTCTCCTTTATTTTTTTGTTTACGCTTAGATTTTGATTTAGGGTTCTTCAGATTACTTTCGAACCGCCGCTAATCGTCTTAATTTTCCGATCAATATCTTCAAGCTTTCTGGCTGTTCTTGATCTTCCGATCTATCCTCGTTATTGACATCAATCTGAGGCGAATCTGATGTCTTCTCTTTCGACGCCGAGATCTTTGCTAGAGTTAAGGGCCCGCTTTGGAACTAGCGAGGGGGTTGAATTCATGCTTCCTTCCGAAGCGGACCGAGCCGACAGGCCTCCACCTGACCACTTCACAGTGTACGAGGTCCTTTTTGATGAATGTTGGCTTTGGTTCCCGATTCCACATCTGATCTCGGAATATTTGTGGTCGTATGGACTAGACCTTGCTCAATTTACGCCGCGCTCGATAAGACATCTTGTAGGGTTGCTAACTGTAAGTCTCGAATGCGAAACCGACCTCCGCTTGGTCACCTCGACAATCTCCTAGAGATCAGAGATGTTCTATATAGGGAACAAGAAAGATAGGAGAATAATCGAGGACTTTCCGGATAGAGATCAAGACTGGGAGAGCCGATTTTTCTATGTTCTGATCAATGACGCTTCTGTCTCGCAGCCTTGGATTGGGAGACAAAGACGGAATGGGGTCAAATAGGTAAGAGACCGAAATGAATCGTAAGGGATTTTCTCTTTGGTATCTATGAACCGAGCCGTTAACGTTTTCTTTGCTATATTCGCTTTTCAGTTCGTCGTTCGGCGCTCCGATACCTTGATGATATGCAGAACGTTATCGAGATTTTCAACCGCCAACGGGTCTCGTGGCAAGGGAGTTTTTCTTTCCAACGAATTGAACGTGCTAGGGCCTTTTCCTTTAGCTGCCACATAACAAGGGATCCCGAGTTGTCCTGCTCACCCGACGTTGTTCGGACAGGGGTAGCGTTGTGGTTAACCTTTGATGACGACCAAGCGCGAGAGGCTGAGAAGTCCGCCGAGGATGAAGAGAGAGAGGTCCCGGAATTCTGGGAGCCGTCTTTTCTTGCTGACTGGGTCTCCGAGCGAGAAGATGGAGTTGCCTGGGGGCCGGAGATCCGAGCCCCGATGTGATCGTCGACTATGAAACGACGACTCCAGAATCGTCCGTTCGGCTCGGGATTCCCCCGAAAGATTCAGGAATCGTGCTTGGTCTTAGAGCCGGGACAAGACTTGGGGAATCCGCCCCTCGCCGTCGGGGTGGCACGACCGTTGCGACTCGGGGCAGCAAGAGAAATTATGCAGAAGAAGGATCTGCTACCGACAAGCTCGATGTCCCCGAGGCAAGCGAGCCGCAAGGGTCCGAGCAAGTTCCGCCGAGAGCTGTAGGGACGTACGTTCGTGATACCAGTCCCGAGGCAACATGGGCATCTTTCGAAGAAGAAGCCTTTGCAAAGGTCGCAGCCTATGGTTCTCGTTCTCCCCGCCTGAACGCTCTTGTAACATGGAATGCGCATGATCGGACGAGACTTTCGGGAGTCGAGGTAATGGCCTGTTTTTCCCTGCCCATTCCGATTTCTTTTCTCTCACTCTTATTCTATTTATTATATATTTTTTTTTAGTTTATCGCCGCGGCCAACGAGGTCGTTTCGGGCTATGGGGCCGACATCCAATGCTGCAAGAGACAAATCGAAGCTGCTCGCGGGGAGACGATCCTTTTAAGGACAAAGCTCGATGAGACACGATGGCAGATATCACGGGGCTCTAAGAAGTTATAGAGGCCGAACGGGACGACCTCAAGCGCAAACGAGATGAGTCCGAAAAGGCATCGGCCCACCTGATGGATCAGAAGGTTCGGTTGGAAGCTGAGGTGACGTCCTTGCAACGGCAGGTTGCGTCAGCGCAGGAGGCACGCGAAGCGATTCTCGAGAGATCATGCAAGGCGGTGAAGCGTGAACTCGCGACACGATACCGAGAGAAGATGTCTGGTGCCGAGGCGAAGGTTGCTTTACTTGAAGGAGGTGCCAGGGACAAGATCATAGAATTGGCCGAGGTTAATAGCAACCTCGAGCTGATATATATCCTACAAGGTGATATATCATGGTTTTTACCTCTTTTTGGACCATAATATAAGTGTTTTTATAGAGTCTTTTGTTAGTTTTAGAGTCCTATTAGAGTCTTTACAGGATGGAGAGCATTTGGAGTTAAATGGAAGAAACTGGAACGTTTTGGAGCATTTTGGAGAAGCAGCCGAAGTGATGAAGTCAAGAGAGTGGATTTACGAGCAAGGTGTCGATCGACACCACTAGTGTCGATCGACACCAATGAAGGTCGACCAACTTTGACGGTTTCCAATCAGAAAAAGGAAAGAGAGCAAGTTTGAAGAAATTACAAGTCTGTCTCTTGACGAAAAATCCCCTTCTATAAATAGTTTTCAGGCATTGTGTAGCCATATACCTTATCATTATTTTCTGTTTTTGAGACTTAGAGAGAGATTGATCCTGTGCTTTTGGGGAGAGAATTCTAACTCATCTAAGCCAGATTTTGAACCCCTGTATCATTCTCTATTCTATTTATGCAATTTATTTCAGCCATGATTTGTGTTTACATAATTATGTCAGAGTAGTTTGCTAGTTAGGTTAGGGTGATTTAGGGTTTGATGAAGAGTTTGTAAAATCATTAGAATTATTAGGAAAATCAATTAGATCTTCACCTTGATTTGTGCTTAACTTGATTCTCTGAATTGGTCACTTAGAAATTAAACCTTAGGTTATTTAATAGATGCGAGAGCATTATTAGTAACTTGATCTAATCATAGGTGAGCAAAATATCTATTCGCAAAGAGATTTGGTTTAGGTATTTTGTGAACAAATCAAACCTGTTCTTATTGCTTGCCTTAATTGTTTAAATTCGCAAAGAGATTTGGGATTTAGGGATTTAGGCATAGATAACTTCTGCAACGAGAGTTGATTGGTTTTAACTTAGAGTTTCGAGTTCTAGACGGTTCTTAATAAAATCCCTAATAAACTTAGATTCTGCATTCTTGGATTCAAACCTGATAATTATCCTTGCCTAGCGCCTTTGTCTCTGAACTTACATCGCTTTATAAAATCGTTTGCTTATTTCTGCATTGCTTTAGACTACTTTAAATTAATCGCCTAGCATAATCTAAACCTAGAAACCATAAGTGTAGCTTTAACTTCCCTGAGGATTCGATACCCCTTATACTTCAACTGCATTGCTGTGCACTTGCAGTAGTTGATTATTTGGGTAAAACCTGAGCCCTATCAAGTTTTTGGCGCCGTTGCCGGGGAAGTAATAGCTACCTACGGGATCTAGTATTAGGATTCTGTCTAGGTTTTACTTTTGTTTTTGTTACTAATTTAGTTTTCTCTCTTTTGTTTCAGGTGCATGCCCAGTACTAGAAGCAACAAGGAAGAAGAACTAGTCACTTTGAATCAGGAAATCAACCGTCTCGAACGTACGAACCGCAGGTCTGCACGAGCGTCGAACGACACAACAGGCGTCGATCGACACACACACATAGTGTCGAACGACACCACTGGTATCGATCGACACCTTGCGCAGACAGAGATGGCTGAACCTGTAATCATGATACGCAACGAGGCTGGCGACTTTGTTGACCTGCAGGGCAACAGAAGGAACGCCCAAGGACATAGACTTGATGAGGCTGGCGCCGTCATAGTCGAACCGGCGATGCAAATCGCCCCTGCAGTAGCTGGACGTGGAAGAACACTAGGCGAGCACAACCGCCCAGACCAGTTCTATGCTAATAGAGCTGCGATCCGTCCTCCTGCTTTTCAGAGGAATGACTTCGAGCTGAAGCCCGCCTACTACACATTGGTGGGGCAACATCCTTTCCATGGTCTTCCTAATGAGCATCCGATGGATCACATCGAGAGATTTGAGGACCTCGCATCAAGCATCAAGGCTAATGGAGTGACCTATGATTATCTTTTCTGCAAGCTGTTCCCATACTCGCTTGCAGGTGATGCTTCGTACTGGCTGAAGCAGCTGGATCCAGGATCCTTGACTACATGGGAAGACACAAAGAATGCATTCCTTTGCAATTTCTTTGATGACGCGAGATCTGAGGAGCTGAGAACCAAGATCACTGCGTTTTCTCAAGGACCTACTGAAGCATTCAAGGCTTCTTGGGTACGCTTCAGGTCATACCAGAGGGACTGCCCTCATCACGGATTCAGCGAACCACAGCTTCTTGGTATCTTTTACCGAGGGATCGACTGGAGGTACCAGATGGCTTTAGACGCAGCAAGCAATGGCAACTTCAACACCCGATACCCAGAGGACGCAATGGTGTTGATAGAGAACTTGGCTTCTTGTAACAGCACCAAGAACGCAGACTTCGAAAGGAGACAACATGCTGGAGCGAGTGGAGGAGGTCAAATTGCTGAGGTCAATAGGAAGCTAGATCTCTTGGTGGGGAAGAAGCAAGTCCACTTTGCCAATGAAGTGGAGTCATTCGAACCAGAGCCAGACTGTGAAGAAGAGGACGTGAACTACATCAACGGAGGTGGATTTCAGGGCCAGCGTTATGGAAACCAGCAGGGAAACAGGAACTTCACTGGGAATTATCAGAAGAGTTCCTTCACAGGAAATCAAAACTCTTCTGGTTACACGCCGACACCCCCATTTCAGAACAGCAACTACACTAGGAGCTATGGAAATTCTTCATACCAGAAGCCTCCTCCTCAAGACAACAAAATGGAGGCAATGCTAGAGCAGATCTTGGAGGGACAGCAGAAGCTTACAGTGAATTTCAATGGCAAGATTGACTCATTGTACCAGGACCTGAATGGAAGGATTGAGAGCTTGAGTTCTCATATGAAGAAGCTGGATGTTCAAGTAGCTCAGACTGCAGAAGCTGTTAGCAGGCAAGAGGGATTTCTTCCAGGGAAGACGGATACCAATCCGAAACGCCAAGTGAATGCTGTCACATTGAGGAGTGGGAAGAACCTTCAGCCTGTCCAGAAGAGGGGCCTTAGCATTGAGGAAATTGAAGATTTAGAAGATGCTGCGGACCCAGCGTCGATCGACACTACTGTGTGTCGATCGACACCCGAGGAGATGAACGACAAAGACGATCCTGAACCTGAACCAGAAGCGAAGGAAACACCTTCTACGACGAGTGTCGATCGACACCAGGAGGGTGTCGATCGACGCCCACCACGGACAAAGCCAGATCGAGCTAAGACCAAGATCATTGCTGAAGAAAGGGTCTACAAACCGAAGATCCCTTTCCCCTTAGTAACAAAGAAGTCTAAGAAGGAGCTGCTGGACGCTAGATGCAAGGCTATCATGGATAGACTAGTGGTTGAAATCCCTTTGATGGATGCCATTAGAACTACTCCAGTGATAAAGAGATACTTGAAGTGGATGATGACAAGCAACATGGACATGGAGGAAAGCATAATGATGATATCAGAGCAAGTTAGTGCTGTCATTCAGAACAGGCTTCCAGAGAAACTCTCCGATCCGGGAAGCTTTGTTCTAGACTGCTCCATCTTTTCAGACAAGTTCGGAAGATCTTTGTGTGATTTAGGCTCAAGTGTCAACTTGATGCCTCTTTCAGTTGCTCTAAGGCTGGACATGACAGATTTCAAGGCCACAAGAATCTCCCTAGTACTTGCTGATCGTTCTGTCAGAATCCCTGAAGGTGTCTTGGAAGATGTTCCTATCAAAGTGGGAGATTGTTTGATTCCCACAGACTTTGTGGTATTGGCATATGATGAGGAACCCAAAGACCCTCTCATACTTGGTAGACCATTCTTGGCTACAGCTGGAGCAATCATTGACGTGAGGAAGGGCAGGATCGCACTGAATATTGGTGACTTGGTGATGAATTTTGACATGGAGAATCTGATGAAGAGGCCAACAATTGATGGACAGACCTTCTATGTCGATTCACTCACCAACCTTGCTGAAGAAATTTTCCAAGAGGACCATCCTACAGACCCTTTGGAGCGAACATTGACCATTTATGCGAAGGACATCGAAAGCTTGGACGATGCAGCTGCTGGATACGCGAAGATGATGGACGCAAGTGAGCAAGTCATTCAACTAGTCGCTCAGAAGGACTTGTGTCGATCGACACCAACGAGTGTCGATCGACACCCTGCGCGCACAATGAGAGCAGCCACACTTGGCGATTGGAGTGAAGGCAAAGCACCTAAAGTTGAGCTTAAACAGCTCCCTGCCGGGCTAAGGTACGCATTTCTTGGTCCTAATTCAACTTATCCTGTCATTGTGAATGCTTCCTTAAATAATGCAGAGCTCACTTTATTGCTAAGCAAGCTGCGCAAGCTGCGCAAGTATCGCAAAGCTCTTGGCTATTCTCTTGATGATATTTCAGGAATCGCACCAGAATTGTGCATGCATCGGATTCACCTTGAGGATGAGACAAAGTCATCAATTGAACATCAAAGGAGGCTGAATCCGAACCTGAAGGAAGTAGTCAAGAATGAGATCATGAAGTTTTTGGAAGCAGGGATCATCTATCCCATTTCAGACAGTGCTTGGGTCAGTCCGGTTCACGTGGTTCCTAAGAAAGGAGGAGTCACAGTGGTGAAGAACGAGAAGAACTAGCTGATTCCTACAAGGACTGTGACTGGGCATAGGATGTGCATAGACTACAGGAAGCTGAATGCCGCGACCAGAAAGGATCACTTTCCTTTGCCTTTCAGCGATCAGATGCTGGAGAGATTGGCGAATCATCCGTACTACTGTTTCCTTGATGGTTATTCAGGGTTCTTTCAGATTCCTATCCATCCAGATGATCAGGAGAAGACCACGTTTACATGTCCTTATGGTACATTTGTATATCGCAGAATGCCATTCCGACTTTGTAATGCTCCTGCGACCTTCCAGCGATGCATGATGTCCATCTTCACAGACATGATTGAGAAGTTTATGGAGGTCTTTATGGCTGGCTTTTCTGTATACGGGTCATCCTTCAAAGACTGTCTGGACAACTTATGCGCGGTGTTGCAGCGCTGTGAAGAGAAGCACTTGGTCCTGAACTGGGAGAAGTGTCATTTCATGGTCACCGATGGGATTGTACTTGGACACAAGGTTTCAGCAGAAGGGATTGCAGTGGATCGCGTCAAGATTGAAGTGATGACGACTTTGCAAGCACCTGATTCTGTGAAGTCAGTGAGGAGTTTTCTGGGTCATGCTGGGTTCTACAGAAGATTCATCAAGGACTTCAGCAAGATTGCAAGACCACTCACTGCTCTTCTCTGTAAAGACGTGAAGTTCGAGTTCACTGCAGAATGTCTTTCAGCCTCTGAACAGATCAAGCAAGCCTTAGTGAGTGCTCCAATAGTGCAACCTCCAGACTGGGATTTGCCTTTCGAGGTAATGTGTGACGCCAGTGACTTCGCAGTAGGAGCAGTTCTGGGACAGAAGAAGGACAAGAAGCTTCACGCCATTTATTATGCCAGCAGGACGTTGGATGATGCTCAGAAAAATTATGCAACTACAGAGAAGGAATTGCTAGCTGTGGTCTTTGCCTTTGAGAAATTTTGCCAGTATCTTGTTGGCTCAAAGGTTATTGTCCACACAGATCATTCTGCATTGAAGTACTTAATGCAGAAGAAAGATGCAAAGCCAAGGTTGCTAAGATGGATTCTTCTTCTTCAAGAGTTTGACATAGAAGTCAAGGACAAAAAAGGAGTTGAAAATGGAGTAGCTGATAATCTCTCAAGGATCAGGATTGAAGATGACGTGCCAATTGATGATTTTCTGCCTGAGGAGAATGTTTACCTTGTTGAGAGTCGTTTTCAAGCTGCAATTTCGGAGCAGATACGCACAGTGTCGATCGACATTGGGGTAGTGTCGATCGACACCCCGTCCGAAATCATGAAGAATGGTCGCGATTCAACACTTCGAAGTTTGCCCACTTCACGAGTGTCAATCGACACCATATGTGTCGATCGACAGCAGGGATCATTATGGGTTCGCAGGATCTTGGACGGAGTATTTCGACCGCCAATCTTTGCCATTAATGCTGCAAATCGACCATGGTATGCTGACATTGTGAACTTCCTTGCTGCTGACATTGAGCCTAAACATCTCAAGGACTATGAGAAGAAGAAGTTCATGAGGGAGCATAGAAGGTACTATTGGGATGAACCTCACTTGTACAAGCATTGTTCAGACAATGTTTACAGAAGATGCATTGCAGAGAGTGAGGTTCGTGATGTACTGCTCCATTGTCATGGTTCCGAGTATGCTGGACATTTCGCAACCTTCAAGACAGTGTCCAAAATTCTTCAAGCAGACTTTTGGTGGCCTACTATGTTCAAGGATGTGCAGCTGTTCATCACTCAATGTGATGTTTGTCAAAGGAGAGGAAAGATCAGCAAGCGACATGAGATGCCACATAACTTCATCCTTGAAGTTGAAGTCTTTGATTATTGGGTCATTGATTTCATGGGCCCTTTTCCTCCATCCTATGGAATGCAATACATCTTGGTGGCTGTATACTATGTCTCTAAGTGGGTCGAAGCAATTGCTTCTAAGACCAATGATGCTGCGGTGGTTCTCAAGCTATTCCACACCAGCATTTTCCCAAGATCCGGAGTGCCTCGGATTGTTATAAGTGATGGTGGTTCTTACTTTATCAACAAGGTTTTCAACAAGCTACTGAAGAAGCATGGTGTTCAACATCATGTGGCTACTCCTTATCATCCACAGACGAGTGGACAAGTGGAAGTCTCCAACAGACAGATCAAGCAAATTCTGGAGAAGACAGTGGGCAAGACAAGGAAGGATTGGGCTGCGAAGTTGGATGATACACTTTGGGCTTACATGACTGCCTACAAAACGCCACTTGGGACTACACCTTTCCAGCTACTCTATGGCAAAGCTTGCCATCTTCCAGTGGAGTTGGAACACAAGGCATATTGGGCTATCAAGAAGATGAACTTCGACTTGAAGCCAACTATAGAAAGGCGCCTAATACAGCTAAATGAGCTCGACGAATTGCGCCATCACGCCTATGAGAACTCGAAGCTCTACAAGGAGAGGACAAAGGCATATCATGACAAAAAGATTGTCTCCAGAAAATTCGATACAACTCTCGTTTGCAATTGTTTCCTGGTAAATTGTGTTCACGTTGGTCAGGTCCTTTCACCATCAAAGAGGTTCGACCATATGGAGCAATTGTCTTGACAAACTCCAAAGGAGAGGAGTTCACTGTGAATGGGCAGAGAGTGAAACACTATTGGGCTCAAGCCGAGATTCCAGAAGGACACATTGTGTCTTTGGATGATGCACCAAACGCCTAAATCACGCAAGAACAGTCAAGCTATTGACGTTAAACGAGCGCTGAGTGGGAGGCAACCCACTGATAGGTACTTAGTTTATTTGTCATTTTGTTTTCACTAATTATTTTGCCTTTTAGATAAAAAAAAAAGAAGGAGGAACGATCACACACAGTGTCGATCGACACCCATTGTGTCGATCGACACCAAGCGGGGACACGGGTAAGTCTTCAAAACCCGACACTTCTTCTTCATTCTCATATTTTTCAAAACCGTAAGTTTGAGAGGATTTTCCCCAAATCACACATTCTTCATTTCTTAACCAAATTGAGTGATTAAAGGCTCTAATATGTGCGGATTTTCACACTCTTTTATAATCCATAGTCAATTCTTTCGATCTACAAAGGTATGTTCTTCAAATCTCCCAATTTCATTTTCGGACCTAAGGTGAAAATTTCTGAATTCAACCTATTTAGCTTGATTTCCTTGTTTAATGATGCTTGTTTTGGTTGTATAACATGATTTAGATCATTCCCCAACCGTTTTTATCCACTAATTTGCAAAATTTGAAATTTTCGAAATTGTTAGAAATTGATGATGAATCTTGCGAATTTGGCTTTTTCTTCGGGTTATATGATCTAGACTTGGTCTCCTAGTGATATTGGGATTGTTGGGATTGCTAATTATTGTTCCATGCCTTTGTACTCGTCAATTCTGGTTCGGATTCAAAATCCACGCATGGTGTCGATCGACACCCGACCAGTACCGAAATTATTGTTCCATGCCTTTGTACTCGTCAATTCTGGTTCGGATTCAAAATCCACGCATGGTGTCGATCGACACCCGACCAGTACCGACGCAATATTCTTCAATTGTTGGAATTTGGATTTGATTTTGTTTTTCTTTCTCTTGCAGATGCCTCCTAGGACTAAGAGACCGCGGGAAACTGATGCCTCAGCCTCAGGGACTGCTAATGATGAACAAATCCAGTGTCTTTCTCCATGGCCTAAGCCTGAAAAGGCAAAGGTTCGGGTTACACGGCGTTGGGACGATCCACCAGCTACAGAGGTTGCGAAAGACCTGTGCACTCTTCGAGGCATCGACGAGGCTTGGGACGACTATGACACGCTATTCTACAATGCGTGGCTGAGAGTGTAGTTTGCTCCAACTCGTTTTGCTTGTGAGAAGACGATGAGGGAGCTAGGGATCAAAGATGACGTCCTACATCTGATGACCAGAATCGGGATGGGCACTATAGCGACGCGGCAATATGACCTCTATCCAGACCTTGTCTGCCAGTTCATTGCCACAGCTCGAGTCTACTATCAGAACGAGATAGTCCGGAATGCTCTGGAAGGGACACTGACCTTCCTAATCCGCGGGATCCGCTATCGCATTTTATTTCCAGACTTTTGCGGGATCTATGGGTTCATGGATGAGCACGCCACAGGAGTCTCCCTTCATACTCAGTTTCCAGACAACCAGGACTTCTGGTCACACTTCGGGAATGGGAGGTATGACTCTAAGACCTCCACTCAGACAAACATTCGCCATCCCACCCTGCGCTACTTGGTCCGCCTGTTTGCTACTACACTTCTGTGTAAGCACGAGCCAGGGAAGATGCGCGTGTCTGAGTTGGTACTACTTTATCGCGGTCTTTGGTCTGAGATTTATGAGGATTCAGATGCGCCAGATAACGCGAACCTTGGCGCGGTATTTGCTCATCACTTGGCTTCCTTGAAGACGAAGCCTTTCATTGGCACGAAGGCCAAGCCCGAGACACTTCCAGCTGCACTATTATTACATCACGTGCCTTGGTTGATATGGAGTACTTGAAGAGGGCTCATTGGGTGACAGGAGAGAGGATGTGGGCTTTCAGCGACGTGCAGAGAGTGCAGCGTTTGGTACAATTACCTGACAGAGACCTCACTCACATTACCAGCGATCCAGCACGCCTCGCATTTCACCCAGTCCGAGCAAGCTTAGGACTGCTCCCGCTGCCAGATGCAGAGGCACCTCCTCCCGACCAGCTGAGGACCCGACACGCCCTTCATCTTCCAGACGCAGAGCACCTGCCATCTTGGAGCCTATTGGACCTCATCACCTTCCAGATGCTCCCGAGATTCCTATGGAGCAAGCTGCATTTCAGAAATATGTGGTTCAGAGCTTCCTGGCCATCTGGAACACCATTGCATTTGTGTCTAGCTGCGTTCGTCCTCCCACACCACCACGTTCTTCTTCACCACATCCAGATGACGACGAGTGATCTCTCCATTCCTTTTTAGTACTTTGAGTCATTTTTTCTTTTTCTCTTGAGTCTGCATTTTGCTTCATTTGCTTCCGTACTTTGTTTCCAAACTTGTTGCTTTTTATTGAGTTCATTGGATCATCTTGTGCTTTTAACCCTTTTATTTGAGTTTTCTAACAGCTAGGATAACTCTAACAATAATCTGACTTAACAACATTCATGTTCGAGTGGCTGAACTCTGTCTACGGACAGAGTGTCGATCGACACAATCTGTGTCGATCGACACCGTCATCATACACAGCAACGATCGACACCATCTGAGATGGTGTCGATCGACGCTGCGCGCAGAAGTCAGGTAATCCGATTTTCTCTTTGTTCTATAACAGTTTAACACAACTTTTTTCTATC
Source organism: Alliaria petiolata (assembly GCA_020283515.1). Lineage (NCBI taxonomy): Eukaryota > Viridiplantae > Streptophyta > Magnoliopsida > Brassicales > Brassicaceae > Alliaria > Alliaria petiolata. The sequence goes on from JAHZTW010000006.1 coordinate 34,379,903, forward strand.
CAAACTCATTCTTAGTAACACTAGGGACAGTGTTATTCAAGTCTGGGGGAGGTGGTTGCTAACATTGTGTTTTGTTTTGAGAGTCAAAAATTTTGAAATTTTTTGTTTTACTGAGTCAAAATCAGTTGGAACTTTCAGTTTTTCTAGGAACTAACCACAAGAAGTTGACACTTGAAGAACCATTGCTATAGTAGTTGGCTGCAGGTCTTACTAAGTAGAAAGCTGCAAGTGGAATCAGTCTAACAGGGCGAGTTCAGGTCCCCTTATAAGAACTAGGTATGAGCAGAACTTGATTCCTCTTTCAGTCCGAACAGATAGGCAATTGCAGTCTCTCCTTGATCTTCCCTTGAGAAAAGAAAGAAAAATAGTCTAAGTTTGGGAATAGTGCCTTTGTCATGAGCTTGTCTCCTCACAAGGAACTATATTAGTGATGCTCTTGAACACGTCTCCTCACAAGGAACACAAGTAGAGAGTAGCACTATTTCCAGAGATTTCAAAAGAAAAAGAAGAGTCAATGAAAAGATCTTAGAACACCCTGAAAATGGGCAGAAGTTGACTAAGGGAAGAGAAAATAGGGGAGCTGTATGAAAATGTCTTGTTCAGGCACTAAGGAAGGGAAAAGAATCTCTAAAGTTCTGTGGAAATACCACTGTTAGAGTTCAAAATATTACCAAGGAAAGGATCTGGATTCGAACTGGGAGATTGCTAAGCTTGTGGTAATTACACTGAACATTTCCTAAGGTTGGCTCTATATCATGTGGATTCAAGAAGTGTTAATCAATTAGGCGTTCTGAAGAGGTACTCGAAAGTTTATGTTTTCAAACCTCTACTTCATTCTAAGTTTCTGTTTTGCTTGAGGGCAAGCAAAATCTAAGTCTGGGGAGTTGATATATCATGGTTTTTTCCCTTTTCGGACCATGATATAAGTCTTTTTATAGAGTCTTTTGTTAGTTTTAGACTCCTATTAGAGTCTTTACAGGATGGAGAGCATTTGGAGCTAAATGGAAGAAACTGGAACGTTTTGGAGCATTTTGGAGAAGCAGCCGAAGTGATGAAGTCAAGAGAGTGGATTTACGAGCAAGGTGTTGATCGACACCAATGAAGGTCGGCCAACTTTGACGGTTTCCAATCAGAAAAAGGAAAGAGAGCAAGTTTGAAGAAATTACAAGTCTGCCCCTGGACGAAAAATCCCCTTCTATAAATAGTTTTCAAGCATTGTTTAGCCATATGCCTTATCATTATTTTCTGTTTTTGAGACTTACAGAGAGATTTATCCTGTGCTTTTGGGTAGAGAATTCTAACTCATCTAAGCCAGATTTTGAACCCCTGTATCATTCTCTATTCTATTTATGCAATTTATTTCAGGCATAATTTGTGTTTGCATAATTATGTCTGAGTAGTTTGCTAGTTAGGTTAGGGTGATTTAGGGTTTGATGAAGAGTTTGTAGTATCATTAGAATTGTTAGGGAAATCAATTAGATCTTCACCTTGATTTGTGCTTAACTTGATTCTCTGAATTGATAACCTAGAAATCAAACCTTAGGTTATTTAATAGATGCGAGAGCATTATTAGTAACTTGATTTAATTATAGGTGAGCAAAATATCTATTCGCAAAGAGATTTGGTTTAAGTATTTTGTGAACAAATCGAACCTGTTCTTATTGCTTGCCTTAATTGTTTAAATTCGCAAAGAGATTTGGAATTTAGGGATTTAGGCATAGATAACTTCTGCAACGAGAGTTGATTGGTCTTAACTTAGAATTTCGAGTTCTAGACGGTTCTTAATAAATCCCTAATAAACTTAGATTCTGCATTCTTGGATTCAACCTGATAATTATCCTTGCCTAGCGTCTTAGTCTCCTGAACTTTAATCCATCTAAAATCCGATTATTTACTTGTTTAATTGCTTAGTTTTAATTTCATATAATCCGACCTAGCATAATTCGAACTTAGAAACCATAGTGTAGCTTTAACTTCCCTTGGGATTCGATACCCCTTATACTTCAACTGCATTGCTGTGCACTTGCAGTAGTTGATTATTTGGGTAAAACCTGAGCCCTATCACAAGGTCCCGATCCCCCTTCTTTGGAAAGCAAAAAGGCGAGGCTGATCAAGAAAAAGGCCGAGTTAACGGGTGCTAACGAGGAGTTTGAGTGGCTTGCAACGGACCTTCGTGGGGGATTTGAGGCCTCCAACGCTTTCGCTAGAGTTCTCGAAGGAGGATTCGATTGGTCTCGACTGAAGAAAACTACCACCACATACGCGGAACTAGGTCTCGTTGTTGTTTCGGACGTTTATTTTTTCTTGTTGTTTAAACTTGATGTCTGGATGGCTTTATCCATAACTCTGTCTATTTATCCGAGTTTGGCTTTTTACTTTATTTTTGTTATTATGCCTTAAGTATTGTGTTTGGACTTGTGTGATTCCGTCGAAGTGTTTTTGGTTTGAATCTCGGAAGTACTTAGGGGCGAGCCGTTTATTGGCTTAAGATTTAGAGGGTTATGACAAGTAAATAAGTTAGCGGCTGAGGCGATCGCGGCTTGCTGAGGTCGTAGATATCAATAAGTAGCGAGCTGAATAACTTCTTTGTCGAAGCGATTGAAGATTTGGTGCGGGCCGTGTGTTGGCCGTGTACCGAATATTTTTTTTATGTGATCCGACCTTGGTAGGTGTTGCATGGTAAACAAAACGTTTTAATAATTAGACTATTATTGGTTAGGTGCGGGCCGTGTGTTGGCCGTGTACCGAATATTTTTTTTTTATCTCGTACTTGGGCATTAATTGCTCGAGTCAGTACAACGTTTATGAGATGTCTTAGTCCAACGTTGTGGGAAAGTCAGAAGTTCGGATGTTTTTCTCGGAGTAGATAATTTCTTGACCGGAGTGACTCGGTATTCCCTTAGGCCCTGATTTAGACCGATATTGCTTTGGAGCTAGCTGTTATCGGGTTTGCAGTCGAACATGTTTAGTTATCTCGTACTTAGGCGATAAATGCTCGAGCAGTACAATGTTCGTGAGATGTCGATGACCAATGTTAAGTGAGAGTTGGAGTTTTCGTGTTCTTTCAGCTTAGGGCTTGCGTATTTTGACGAGCCCGTTTTGAGAACGGCGATCAGAATCTTTCTCGGGATATATCCAAGAGAGATTGGACCGAGGAATACTCAGTTTGAATTTATATAGCGCGCTTAAATCTGTGGATGATGTAAAGAACCTTATGATCCGTAACGAACGTGAAGGTTAAGATCCCATTTGGGATGTAGGTGTTCGTATACTGTGGCCAACACCAAACGAAGTGATAAGAGTTGGTGAAATGAGCTAAGTAAATTCTTTATTCGAGAATATTTTTGGTTTACATAGCGTGGGAGTATATGAATATACGTATTCCACCTCGGGGGGGATCACGCACTCTGTTCCGTAAACGAGTGCGAATGGTGTTTCGTCAGTAGCTCGCCTCGGAGTGGTTCGATATGACCAGAGAACTCCTTCTAGCTCGTCTGCCCATCTGTCCTTCTTCGCGTTTAGGCGTTTTTTCAACCCGCCTTGTTTGCCGCCTCGGCTTGTCCGTTTTCTTGAGGGTATCGGGGAGTTGACTTGCTTAGTCTGATTTTCCATTTCTCGCAAAAAGCTTCGAAGCGCGTTGAGATGAATTGCGAGCTGTTGTCGGTCACGATTTCATACAGGACTCCATGTCGACATATGATGTTTTTCCAAACAAAATTTTCGACTTGAACGTCTTTGATGCTTGCGAAAGAATCCGCTTCGACACATTTCAAGAAATAATACGTCAGAACTAGCAGGAATCTCTTTTGCTTGAAACGGTGTAGCGGGCCAACGATGTCCATCGACCAGCGCATGAAAGGATAGGGAGACGAGATCGAGGATAGCAGCTCGGTCGGTTGATGAATTGTCGGGGCGTGGGGCTGGCATTTTTCGCATTTCTGCGAAAAAAATTTCGCAGTCTTTCACCATGGTTGGCCAGTAGTACCCGTGACGTTTTATCTTTATCGTCAAGGATTTTCCGTCGCTATGGTTTCCGCAGGATCCTTTGTAGACTTCTTCCATTACTTTGTGCGCTTCTCTTCCTTCTACGCAAATCATTAGTGGTCCCGAGAATCGCCATTTGAAGACTTCTCCGTCGAGTAAGATATATCGGGCCGCTTCCTTGAGTTTGCGAGCTGCCCATTTATCCTCCGGAACTTCTCCGTCGAGTAAGATATATCGGGCCGCTGGACGAAAAATTACAAATCTACTCCTGGACGAAAAATCCCCTTCTATAAATAGTTTTCAGGCATTGTTTAGCCAATTACCTTATCATTATTTTCTGTTTTTGAGACTTAGAGAGAGATTGATCCTGAGCTTTTGGGGAGACAATTCTAACTCATATGAGCCAGATTTTGAACCCCTGTATCATTCTCTATTCTTTTATGCAATATTATTCAGCCATGTTTTGTGTTTGCATTATTATGTCTGAGTAGTTTGCTAGTTAGGTTAGGGTAATTTAGGGTTTGATGAAGAGTTTGTAGAATCACTAGAATTATTAGGGAAATCAATTGGATCTTCACCTAGATTTGTGCTTAACTTGATTCTCTGAATTGATCACTTAGAAATCAAACCTTAGGTTGTTTAATAGATGCGAGAGCATTACTAATAACCTGAACTAATCTTAGGTGAGCAAATTATCTATTCGCAAAGAGATTTGGTCTAGGTAATTTGTGAACAAATCGAACCTGTTCTTATTGCTTGCCTTGATTGTTTAAATTCGCAAAGAGATTTGGAATTTAGGGATTTAGGCATAGATAACTTCTGCAACGAGAGTTGATTGGTTTTACCTTAGAGTTTCGAGTTCTAGACGGTTCTTAATAAATCCCTAATAAACTTAGATTCTGCATTCTTGGATTCAAACCTGATAATTATCCTTGCCTAGCGCCTCGTCTTCTGAACCTTAATCCATCTAATTCCGATTTATTACTTGCTTTAATTGCTTAGTTTTCAATTTCATTATTCGACCTAGCATAATCTAAACCTAGAAACCATAAGTGTAGCTTTAACTTCCCTGAGGATTCGATACCCCTTATACTTTAACTGCATTGTTGTGCACTTGCAGTAGTTGATTATTTGGGTAAAACTAGACCCAGGGGACCGGTTAAGCGCAAAGCTCAAGCAAGTAATCATTGCACCTTGCAACGTAATCACCCGCCTCGGAGCAAATAAAGACGCCATTCTTAGGGCAAGGCACGTTGGTAGCAAGTTCGCCTTCTCGAACCGTCGACCGCGCCAAACATCAACATCTCCAGCCATGGAAGGTCATCCCCGGAGCCAGCACTAGGTGAAGCCTTGACTTGCCGATCAAATGACAAGAGGGTGCAGAAGGAATCGTGGTTCGGAGATCGCATCAAAACAGAAAGACTGATCGAGTTACATTAAAATGCAAGGAAGATCCCGATATATGTTGGATTCGATGAGGCTCTAGAAAAGAAAGGTCTGAAGGAGTACTTCAACGATAGCAGTGAAGACGCGAGAATAATCAAGTGCCACTTTATGCAGGCAAGATTCAACGCCACCACGGCCAGGATCATGGACGTTCATAGATATAAGAAGGTCGGAAGGACTCGCGACCTGATCAGCAGAGAATTTGACAAGGTAGTGGAAAGCCTTCCTCCGGAAACTACTTTCACCACAGCATGGAAGGAGCATTTGATCGGGTACTACTTCCACGAAAGTGATGAGACTACGCCTAATATAGTTCATCTCTACGAATTTGCGAGAGCTGGGAAGGAAGCTCATGGTTTGAGGAAGACCCGAGGTGAGAAACATCTTCTTAAGAGGGATGAAGATGCTATCATGGAGAGACTCGAGGAGCCTTCAGCTGAAGAGGCCGCACAGAAGGCAAAATGACCTTGCCTAAGGTCGAACTCCACCTCCAACTAAGCTCCCAAACTACCAAAGTCTAGCTAAAAGACTCTAAACAAGAGCGGCTCAATGGGAGACAACCCATTTTAGGTATTCTCTTTCTCATCTCTTTAACCATACTAATCTTTAGTTTTGGTTTCTTCTTATTTTACAGCATTTACATAAACCCCGAAAGCGAAAAAAAAATCAGAAAACCAAGAAAAGCACAAAAAATCAGAAAAACCAGAAAATACCAAAAAAATGAAAAAAGAGCTTCGAAGAACACTCACCGGGCGACGAACCGTGGGCCGGCCAGAAGGAGCCTGGCCGCGCCACGAGCCACGATGGCGGGAAGCTTGGCCGTGGCCGTGACAAGCCATCGCGCGGCCGACCTTAGTCTGAGACACTCCTAATCCCGAATTCACCAAACCGGATCTCCTTCAACCTGTATCAAGCCTTTCAAGCATCCTCCTTGATTCAAGGGCCTGAACATGTCCTAAAGACCGCAAAGACAACTTCCACAACTGTGGCATACTGCTGTTGCATCAAAGACGGCGAGACAAGATAAGACTCCATCCAAGTCAAGTTAAGTCAATGATCCATCTCTCTACATACTTCTTCCAGCACGATAAACAAACATGTATCCACGAAGACGAAGAAGAATACAACGGGTCTAGAGGATTAAAACCGTTGTGCAAGCTCCAGAAGGAAGAAGATGCAACTTCATTCGCCAAACCGCGAAGAGAAAAGTTCCCGAAGACTAGCTTCTCTCTGCCGCGACCGAGACCTTTACCGAAGCCAAGTAAGAATTTCATACGGCATTGAAGTTCTAACTAGCAACACATGTCTTCCGGGATCCCGAACACGTCACCGGATAGGCCAACATAGACCAAAACTTCTAGTTTCTGAGGAGATGCAATCTTCAAGACGCAAGGACGGAAGATATTCCATCTTTCATTCATGATGTTCTACAAAGGTCATGGAACCAAGACGAGTACTCAACAACCGGAGTACTTGTTCTTCTCAACAAAGGCGTGCCCCAATCATCATCATCATCACCAGCCGCCAACATCACCACCATACGCCCACCACCACCAAACGAAGCAAGGAAGCTCAACCGCGCAACACATTTCCTTTCGAGCTAAGTTTTCGATTTCTTTTGTTCAAATAAATCGATTATAAGCAGGGACATAAGGAGAATGAACAACTCCTTAGCTTAATCATACCACATGCCAATCCACCCATACCAAACCCATCGCCACCTTCAAGTAAGTCTTCACAACCTTGTACTTGAATTTACCTATCTTTTTCACCTCAACTCGATTTAAACAAACTGGGGACAGTTTGATTTAAGTCTTGGGGGGGGGGGGGGTTTCTTATATTACTAACTTCATGTTGGGGTTGGTTTTCACCCAAGAAAGATCAATCGAGAAAATGACTAAGTATGGAGGATTGATTCTTTGAACCAGAGCAGATACGCACAAACCATGCACGACCGAGCCAAAACAACTCGGCACACTAACTGCGCACGGCCGAGCCAAAACGGCTCAGCGTACTAATCGTGCACAGCCGAGCCAAACCAACTGCGCACGACCGAGCCAAAATGGCTCGGCGCACTAATCATGCACAGTCGAGCCAAAGCGGCTCGACGCATTGACCGTGCCGATTCCGAGCCGAACAAACATTTTCTCCTGAAAACCCGAGCCGCAAGCCCACGCAACGATCCAAGCCCAAGGCAAAAGACGAGGCCGAGCTCAAGACAAAATATAAGGTCGAACCAAGGCAAGACGTTGTGTAATTGGGCCGAGTCCAGGTCCACGAGGATGTCTGAGATCTCATTTGCCCTAGAAGACGAAGTGTCGTGGAAGGGGGGCGCGCCGTGAAGAAGGGATAAAGAAGGATCTACGGGAAGATTTCCCGAGATCTTCGCTGAGATTACGAGGAAAATTGTATAAATAGAAACCCTAGCTCATTCGTAGGGGGATCTAATAAAATCGCCATCTTTGGATCTCTGTTTCGGTTTCTTACTTAGAATCTTTGCGTCCTCTTTATTTTCTTGACTTATAAATCGTTGTGTGAAATCCAGCAGGCACAATTTGGCGCTAGAAGGAGGGGGTGTTTATTTGAAGAATTCTTACACCGAGAACCGACGCATACCAGATCTGAAAAGATGACCACTAGAGTGACCGACGCCGACAACACCACCGCAGCAGCTAACGTCACCAGAACGAATCCTTCCGCGGGAGATCGAACGCCCAATGCTGCTCAGCAAACGCCGGAGCAGTCCGAGACGATCTCCGTGTCCTTGGCCGAGATGAAAGCCATGATGATGGCGCTGACAAATAAGACGGCGGAGCAAGGCAAAACTCTGGAGAATCGAGCCCAGAGCCAGCGAATCGGCAGTATGACCCCCATGATGAATCCATCTGCCAGGAACAAGAGGCATGGACTCAACCCAACGGCACTCAACTTCGCAACTCCAGGGGTGAACAACAGCCGAGCAGGAGGCTCGGGAACTTTCCAATCACAGCACCTCTCCGGAGAAAGAACTCCCGCAGCCACAAGGCCCAACACAGCCGAGCCACCGCGCCTGGTCCGAAGAGGAGTCGCTGAGCGATATCAACAACTTGGCGGGGCCATAGGCGAACCCAACAACGGCTCGACGGCCACAACAGGAACCGGGGAGGAGCGAGCCAATGCAACGACATCACAACCAGACGAGGTGACCATCAATGCGGCGCGACAAGATGGAGCTTTGGGAGGCAGCCTCGACTCGGAGCAAGATCAAGACTTAGTCGAGGAAGAGGAAAACCTCAGGTGGGTCGAACAGGCACACTATCAGGACGAGCCCCGCAGGACAAACCGAGGCGGATTTGCCGAGCCTAACTCGACGAGCCGAGGCAACGCCCTCGATGAAATCCGAGCCGATTTGGCTCGAGCGAACGCGGAGGTGAAAGCTATTCGATCGCAGGTGCACAAGGCGACGAGCGCAGCACCCGAGATTGACTTAATGCTGGAGGAAGCCCAGATGACGCCGTTCACAACGCGGATTATGGAGGCGAGAATGTCCTACCCCGGGAAAGTCCGCCTCCCGACTTACGAGGGAACGACAGATACGAAGGAACATATCATGACGTTTCGTACGGCGATGGCGCGATCCAACCACAGAGAAAGCGAGCGAGACGCGGGATACTGCCTTCTGTTTGTCGAGAATCTCCGAGGACCAGCCCTTGAATGGTTCTCCAGACTCGAGCGCAATTCTATCAGCAATTTCAAAGACCTCTGCACAGAGTTCATGAAGCAATACTCCATGTTCATGAACCGAGGCGTGTCAGACGCCGACCTCTGGACGCTATCTCAGGGACCGACCGAACCATTAAGAACTTTCATGGGGCGCTTCAAAGCTGTAATGTCAAAAGTAAGCGACGTGAGCGACAAAGGAGCGCTCCAATCATTAAAAAAGTCCCTGTGGTATAAATCGGAATTCCGAAAAGAGATTTGGCGCAACAAACCCCAATCCATCAAAGACGCCATGCATCGGGCGTCGGATTTCATACTCGAGGAGGAGGAATTCCGAATCCTCGACCAACGCTTGAGGCACACAAAATCGGCAAATAGGAGTCAAGTGATGCTGAGCCAGCCGAGCCATTCGAAGAATCGTCCGAACAGCACCTACGTCCACCACGAGGGACCAAACTTCAGCGAAGCGCACAACTATCAAATCAGCGCCGAACAAGGAGCTGGGCGAGGTCGAGGAAGAACGAACGGAAACACATGGACTAGGAACTCAAGTTCGTACGACGAGAAGGCCTACTGCGAGATCCATAAGACATACGGACATCTCACCGCCAACTGTCGAATCTTAGGAGACAAGCTCTGGGCGAAATTCTTGGCCGGAGAGCTCGGCAATTCAATCAGCTTGAAGGACCTCGAGCAGGAGAAGCCGGCCGAAGGCGAGCAGGAAGAACAAACCGACCCGAAAAACCGACCGGGCGGTCCGCAGAAGCGAGGGAGAAGAAACAATAAAGCCTCGGAATCCGGCGGGCCGCGCCAGAGAATAAACATGATCATGGGAGGATCAGAATACTGCAGAGACACGGTGTCCGCGATAAAGGCCTTTCAACGAAAGGCCGAAGCCAAGATAAACTGGTCTACACCAAGCAGAAATCTCAATGATGTCATCACATTCGAAGAAAGAGAAACAACGGGCATAGACAGACCGCATAACGATCCTCTGGTGATCGAACTCATAGTGAAGGATCACGAAGTAGCCCAAATCCTAATTGATACCGGAAGTTCGGTGGACGTCATTTTTTGCGAAACTTTGGTAAAAATGGGAATCGACATGTCTGAAATAACATTGGTTCCGAGCCTGTTGACCGGTTTCTCGGGAGAAACGACTATGACGATCGGAACGATCAGACTACCAATCCTGGCGGAAGATGTGACTAAGATCGTCAACTTCTCGGTAGCCGAAGGTCCCCCGGTGTATAACATTATCATGGGAACGCCATGGATTAATTCGATGAGAACCGTGGTCTCGACTTATCACCTCTGAGCAGGCCGGAGACATCCAGCCGCGGTGTGCCCCAGTGATATCTGTATGCTTAGACGACAAGAACCCGGAGAAATGCGTAGAAGTGGGAGCTGAGTTAGACGACGCGATCAAAAACGAGCTGATCGACTTTTTGAAAAAGAATATCAACACTTTTGCTTGGGCCGCGGAGGACATGCCCGGAATCGACATCAACGTTACGTGCCACGAGCTCAATGTGGATCCAATTTTCAAACCAGTAAAGCAGAAGAGAAGAAAACTTGGACCCGAACGAGCTAAAGCAGTGAATGACGAAGTGGACAGATTGCTTAAAGTCGGATCCATCACCGAGGCAAAATATCCAGACTGGCTTGCGAACCCGGTAGTCGTAAAAAAGAAAAACGGAAAATGGCGTATATGCGTCGACTTTACCGACCTGAACAAAGCGTGTCCGAAGGATAGTTTCCCCCTCCCCACATTGATCGTCTCGTCGAGGCGACCGCAGGAAACAAGCTCCTCTCGTTTATGGATGATTTTTCTGGGTATAATTAGATATTGATGAACCCCGACGACCAAGAAAAAACAGCATTCATAACCGACCGAGGCATTTATTGTTACAAAGTGATGCCATTCGGATTGAAGAACGCCGGAGCTACGTATCAGCGATTGGTCAATAAAATGTTCGCCGAGCAGCTGGGGAAGACGATGGAAGTACACATCGACGATATGCTGGTAAAATTGCTGGAAATGAACAACCACATCACCCATCTATCGGAATGCTTCGAACGGCTAAATCACCACAAAATGAAGCTCAACCCGGCAAAATGCAGATTCGCAGTAACATCAGGGGAATTCCTCGGTTATCTGGTTACGAGTCGAGGTATCGAGGCAAACGCAAAGCAGATCGATGCGTTAAACCAGATGGCCTCGCTCAGAAACAAACGATAAGTACAACGACTAACAGGACGCGTCGCTGCCTTGAATCGCTTCGTCTCAAGATCAACCGACAAATGTCTAGCTTTCTACGACAAACTCTGAGGCAACAAGAAGTTCGAATGGACAGAAAGGTGCGAGACAGCTTTTCAGGAGCTAAAGGAATACCTCGTAACCCCACCCGTGCTCGCAAAACCAGTGGAAGGAGAACCCCTCTACTTATACATCGTCGTATCAACTACCGCGGTCAGCGTAGTACTGGTCCGAGAAGAACGAGGCGAGCAGAGCCCGATCTTCTACGTGAGCCAAACACTGGTAGATGCAGAAACAAGATACCCGCAAATGGAGAAGCTGGCACTCGCTGTGGTGATGGCAGCACGGAAACTCAGACCATATTTCCATTCGTATTCCATCGTAGTCCTGACATCTTTCCCACTGCGGGCTATACTACACAGCCCGAGCCAATCCGGAAGGTTAGCAAAATGGGCGATCGAGCTTAGCGAATACGACATCGAGTATCGAAGCAAGACCTCCGCCAAGTCTCTAGTCCTTGCTGATTTCCTGATAGAACTTCCAACTGACGGGACCGACGAACAGAACAGAAACAGAATCAGGATACTTCACGTTGACGGCTCATCATCAAGGCAAGGCTCGGGAATCGGAATTCGCCTGACATCTCCGACCGGCAAAGTTTTGCAGCAATCTTTTAGGCTAGCCTTTCACGCTTCGAACAATGAGGCCGAATACGAAGCTCTGATCGCGGGACTCAGACAACCACAGGGAAGCAAAGTTCAAAAAATTCGGGCTTTCTGCGATTCTCAGCTCGTCGCTAACCAATTCAATGGGGAATACACTGCAAGGGACGACAGGATGGAAGCATACTTAGGCGTGGTCCTGAAACTTTCAAAGGGATTCGTCAAGTTCGAACTAACAAGAATTCCTCGTGACGAAAATGCTCAAGCCGATGCATTAGCGGCCGTCGCCTCGTCGTCCGATCCCGGGCTTAAGCGAGTAATCCCAGTGGAGTTCATCGAACGACCCGACATCGAAAGCTCCGAAACTATTAACCTTATCGAGCCAACTAAAATTCTTACGGATCAAAGCGACGAGCAAGAAACAGCCGCGACGACACAAGACCATTAGAACGAATACGGATGCGACCAAGAGTGGATGGGAGCGATTCGAACGTACATAATGGACGGAGAGGTCCCCACAGATAAGTGGGCAGCACGCAAACTTAAGGTTCAGGCTGCTCGTTATATCCTACCCGACGGGGAGGTCTTCAAATGGAGGTTCTCAGGACCGTTAACGACTTGCGTCGAAGGGAAAAAAGCTCGCAGGGTAATGGAAGAAGTTCACCGAGGATCTTGCGGCAATCACAGCGGCGGAAAGTCCTTGGCAATAAAGATAAAGCGCCACGGATACTACTGGCCGACCATTGTAAAAGACTGCGAAATTTTTTCTCGGAAATGTGAGAAATGTTAGCGCCACGCCCCGACAATCCACCAACCTACGGAACTGCTCTCCTCAATCTCGTCCCCTTACCCTTTCATGCGATGGTCGATGGACATCGTCGGTCCACTGCATCGCTCCAAGCAGAAGAGATTCCTGCTAGTTTTGACGGATTACTTCTCAAAGTGGGTCGAAGCAGACTCTTTCGCCAGTATCAAAGATGTCCAGGTCGAGAATTTCGTCTGGAAGATCATCATCTGCCGGCATGGTGTCCCGTACGAAATAGTAACCGATAACGGCTGGCAATTCATCTCTACACGTTTCGAGTCTTTTTGCGAAAAGTGGAAAATCAGACTGAGTAAGTCGACGCCTCGATACCCACAAGGCAACGGACAAGCAGAGGCAGCAAACAAGACGATACTCGACGGGTTGAAAAAATGCCTCGATGCCAAGAAGGGAAGATGGGCTGACGAACTGGAAGGATTCCTATGGTCGCATCGGACAACCCCGAGACGAGCAACTGGCGAAACACCATTTGCACTTGTCTACGGAACGGAGTGCGTTATCTCCCCTGAAGTGGAATTTCCGGGAGTACGACGACGACTCCTCCCGGGACAAGAAGGTCTCAACCACCTTATGCTCCTAGACGAGGCAGACCTAATTAACGAAAGACGTGATCAAGCACTCATTCGCATTCAAAATTATCAGCAAGCAACCGCAAAGTACTACAACTCCAACGTCAAAAGTCGGAGGTTTCACGAAGGAGAGTTAGTCCTCCGCAAAGTCTTTCAGAATACGGCAGAACGAAATGCCGAAAAACTGGGGGCTAACTGGGAAGGACCGTATCGCATAACCAAAGTGGTCCGCCCAGGGGTATACGAACTCGCCAACCATTCGACAGATGCTTCGGTACCACGATCATGGAATGCGATGCATCTAAAGAAGTACTACTTCTAAGAGACTTGTTACAAAAACACGAACTACGGGGCGGTTTGATCCCCGAAAGGGGTACGTAGGCAGCTCGTCTCATGACGAGTTCAACTGCCCCCCCCCTCTCTAAAAAGGGGGGGGTGGTGAGTGGGGTACGTATATTCATATACTCCCACGCTATGTAAACCAAAAATATTCTTGAATTAAAGTTTACTTAGCTCATTCCACCAACTCTTATCACTTCGTTTGTTGTTGGCCACAGTACACGAACATTTACATCCCAAACGGGATCTCAACCTTCACGTTCCTTGCGAATCATAAGGTTCTTTACATCCTCCGCGGATTTGAGCGCGCTATATAAATTCGAACTGGGTATATCTCGGTCTAATATCTCTCGGGTATATCCCGAAAGGTATTCTAACGGCTTTTCCCTAAACAGGCTCATAAGTCGGCTAACACCCTCGAGTACTAAGCTTGAAGAACACTTAAACCCAACTCTTACATAACGTTGGTCATCGCCACCTTGCAAATATCGGATGGTTAAGACGTTCATCGCCTAAGTACGAGGTAACTAAGCAACATCAGTCTAACATTAAGACTCAAACCCTCGACTTTCCCAAAACGACGGGCTAAGACATTTTGCAAACGTTGCACTAATTCAAGCAGTAGTTGCCAAAAACAAGATCAGAAAGTGTTCGACAAACATAAAACGGCCTGTTTGAAACTAACTCGGAGTTTCGAATTTCCTCCATTCGGCGAAGTCACAAGTTAAGAAAGATACTTCGGCAGGATATAAAGTCAGAATCACATAAATATAATACGGTGGATAAAGCCGTCCTGGCACTTTGTTCGAAAGACAACGACAACGGAAATAGTTTAAAAAATATATATAAATCAGACAACAGAGTTTGGATCGGTAGCCTCGGTGTTGGCACCCTCGGCAGATTTGGCGTTAGCATCCTTGGCAACGTCGTCCTTTGGAGAAATCTCAACGGATCGTCTCTCAGTATGCATCTCCTCTATTCGGGGAGTGTTGGCATTCGACCCGGAGGGCGTGTGACTCCAACCTTTGAGGCCAAAACTTCGAGCGTTTCCCCACCTGGGAGACTCGGCAACGGATCCATCAGTACAGGAGAAGGCTTCAAATCGTCACAAAGACCCGCTGCGAGCCAGTCAAACCCCTCGTAGGCACCTGCCATCTCGGCTTTGCACGTCGTCAGCCTCGACCTCGGCCAAATCAGCGACCAGGTCCCGAACGTCGCCCTTGAGCAAAACAACTTTAGCCTCGGCACGAGAAATCCTTGCCCGGTACTTATCGGCGAGTTCGCGTCTCGCCTCTTGACGAGCCTTCTCGAGATTTGCCTCGTGCATCTCTCGCTCGGATGAAACCTGCCTCTCTAAGGAAGCCAAGTCGGCCTCCAGCTGAGCCCTTTGATCCAAGAGACAAGACGTCTTTTTCTCTGATTCATTGCGCTGACGCTTGAAGATATCTCTCTCGGCTTGGAGGACCTTAACGCGCTTCGCCGATTGTTCTTCTTTCCTGGCATGGCTAGCCTCTGCCTCGTCGAGCTTCGTCTTCAAGGAAGCGGCGGCACCGCGGGCATTCTCAATCCGCCTTTGGTCATCCCGGGCTTCTGCCTCGTACCCGAGAACCATCTTATTGGCTGCGGCGGCGAACTGCGCGAACAAAAGCGTAAGCATAAGGAGCAAAACGCGTCGGAACAATAAATAACTACCCCACGAAAAATAATCTTCACCTTAGTCGCTTTGAGAGCCATTTGTGCGTACTTCCTCCGCTTAATGAGTGTGTCCAGAGGAGGAAATAGAACGCCCGGGGCGAGAATTTTTGAGAAGAGAGCGGTTGCGACCTCGGGGTCGTTGTAGGTCTCTTCGGTCACTTTGGGGTCGGCCTCGGGAACACTGGCCTGCTTTGGGCTCCTCGACGCCCGCTTCGTCTTCTTCTTTTTCTTTGCCTCGGGTGCCCCGAGTGCATCAACCGCGGGACGCTTCCCGGATTTCTTGTCCTTAACCAAGGGTTGATCGTATCGAGGGAGAGAAGGGATTGTATCCCCAGGTTTCGTCCCAGATTTGAGACCCAAAACTATCTCCTTGGGTCCGCTCGGGGTCTTCTCCGTATCCCCGTTCTCGGGAGCGTCACGCGCGTCCCTCTGCGCAGAAACAGATTCCCGAAGTCCCGAGCCGTTCTCTTTCTTTCGCTCGGCGGGCTTCTTTGCTTCGAGCTCTTGCCTTTCGTGAAGAGTTAGCCTTTTCGCCATCTCTATCCGGGTGTCTTCGGACGCACTGGGAGACTCGAAATCACCTGCTTGGTAACCGCTAAGGTACAGGGGTCGGGCGCGTTCAATTCGCTGAAGAGAGAAGGTCTTCTTCCAACGGACTTCCCTTTGATTAAAAGCCCCTGCGACTTCCCAAATATCTTCCGGACACCTAAGCACGAGGCGAGGAGCTGCGAAACAAAAAGCAAAAGGAATACGGATGCTACCCCATTCCGCCTTAGTTCTCTCAAGCCAATCCTCCGAAACGGAAGCATCGTTTATAAGGACGTAGAAGAATTTGCTTTCCCAGTCTGCGTCCTTGCTCGGGAAGTCCTGGATTACCCCACAATCTCTCTTGTTCGAGATGTAGTACACCTCGGCTTTGGGTTTACGTCGGATGTCCAAAAGGTTTTCGAGATGGCAATCCCACTAGATGTCGCAATGCCCGCGGTGTCAGTTGAGCTAGGGCAAGACCGCGGGACCATAAGTACTCCGAGATAAGCTTCGGGATCGGGAACCATAGCCAACATTCGGCAAGGAAGACTTCGTATATCGTGAGATAACCGGCTGGCGGGCTGTTGATGGGGTCTAAATAGTCGTCCGAGATTTCTTTGGGGACTCGTCAGGCTTTGAATTTGTAGGACCCTAAGCTGCAAGTGCACAGCGTGCGTTGTAGTACTTAGGGTATCGATCCACATGGAGGAGGTCAACTGCAAAACAGAAGAATCAGGGCAACCAAAGACACAGAGAATTGGGGTTTGGGGGTAAGTGTCACGGTTTTTGTAGAAAATAAAGAAAGCAGTATCACGTCTTATATAGAGGAGGTTGTCAATCTCTTCTATGACCAACGGGAAAAGGAAATCAAACTTAAGAACTTGTAAAAAGGAAATCAAGCAAGCAGTGCAGAAAAAGTAAATATTGAAGTGCGTAAATCTCGATGTAAAAGCAGATGGGGCGGACACGTTGAGAATCTTCTCGGGAAATCTATGGGGTTCTAACTAGAAATCAAACACACAAAAGTTAACCAAGCGAGACTAGGCGATTTCCCCCAAACTGATTCACTGGTTTTAACAACCTAACTTTATCAAACTAGGTCGATCTGCGAACTTCCATTCCACAGGTATACTTTCATATCCTGCGTCCTAGACGAACACGCAATAGGATCGGGACAATAAACATTCAGACATCTTTTAAAGGATGCTCTCTACCCTATTTTGGTCTAGATCTGAGATTCAGGACATTCGTCGTTCTCAAGATCCTGCGATCAGAATATAGTTCATGACGCCAGACTCATGCAATAAGAACGAATAAGGTGAGACAGAAAATCCTAATCTTCGGCCTAAACAATCGGTTCAACAACAGTTAATGAAATTCCCCATAGATCCCCTTAAAGAACACCCAACGAAAGTAAACTACTCAGACATAAAAGAAGAAGTAGAAAACGTGATTGATGAATGCATAACTTGTATAAATCGATTAAAATAAAAGAGGGTTCAAGAACAAATCAATCTCCCTCAAAGAACAAAGTGGAAACCACGAATCAAAGATTCGCGGCCGCCAAAAGAAAGTTGTAACAAGAGAATTTCGTGATGCTAAGTGGTGATGCCCTAAAAAAACCCTAAAGGTCGAGTATATATAGGTCTTCAAGTGCCCTAGGTCGTGGATTAGGTCTTGGCTTGCATAAGACGGCTGCGGGTTTAAGTTGGGCTTCAAATGGGCTCGGGAATCCGTGAGTGGCCTGGCCGCGCGAGCGACTGGCCGTGGCGCGGCCACTGGTCGTCTGGTTCGGCCGTGGCGCGGCCAGCTCGTCCTTCCGGGTGCTTGACGGACCTTCTTGCTTCCTTCATAACTTGAGATCCAACCGTGGGATTGCTCTCAAACCACTTCGAGGTGAAAGACAGCTGATAAGGCTACCTTGTCTCCAAATATGAGCTTGATCTCGTGGTGGGAAGGCCTTCATTTGGTGTTGAACTTCTGTCCTCGGGCACTGTTTCCGGAATTGTCCATTTTGCTCCAAAATATGCGTCTTTTGCTAAGATTACCTGAAAAGAGTCTTGAACAACCAAATACTCGAAATCTAGTGTTTATGCATCAAAACCTTAGTGAAATGCTTATTAAAGCACTCACTTATGATAGTAAAAACGGGTAAAATATGCATGTTATCAACTCCCCCAGACTTAAACCTTTGTTTGTCCTCAAACAAAACAGAAATCTAAGTAAGGAAAAGAGGTTTGAAAACGTGGAAACTCACCAATACTTGGGAACTCATCAAGTCTAGCAATCGACCTGTTGAGCCACATAACTCGGAATTCAGCTTCAAGGCGTTTGGGTCTAGTTACCTTGAGCTTTTCACCCTTCCCGGATACGCTTCATGGTCCCTTTGAGTATTTCGAGCTTCCTCTTGTTGACTCCTTTATTCATTTAGGCGTGCGGTCTCTATCGAGGGAGTATTGGTCGACGAGACATTATACTTTCTCTTCCAAACATCTAGACATAGACATTTCAGACACAACTCTCCTATTTTCTCTTCCCTTAGTCGATTTCTCCCTACTTTTCTAGGGTATCATTTTATTTTTTCTATCGACTTTCTTATTCCATTTTTTTTTTCTTTCTTCTTAGCTTGAGAATGATCACTTCTTTGAAGTTTACATGATTGCTGCGAACCGTCATTGTCCTTTAAGGAACTCTGGTTGCCATTCCCAAACTAAAACCTTTCTTTTTTTTTTTTTTTTCTTTTCTATAACAAGGGAAGATCAAGGAGAGGTTGCATTGCATCTACTTAGTCATGCTAGAGTCTAAAAGAGGAGCAAAGTTCGAAGTACCTCAAGCCCCTTGACGAGAAGATTTGATTCATTAGGTGCGGAGTCAACGCAAGATCCTTCGAGTACTCTAGAGATTAGAACTTTCTCCGCTGGAATGATCCACTCGCCGTGTTCAACTTAGTAAACCTTGCTTCTAAATCCGTGAGAATGGTCATTAAGGTTCCTTGTTCAAAGTGACTTGTACCTAGCAAAGTTCATAGTTTCCGACTAAAAAAAAAAAAAGTTTTGACTCTATAAAACGACTCGATAAATGATGTAAGTATGCATAAGACTCATCAAATAAAAGCATAATTAGTAATATAAGAAACCCCCCCAGACTTAAATCAAACTGTCCCCAGTTTGTTTAAATCGGGTTGAGGTGAAAAAGATAGGTAAATTCAAGTACAAGCTTGTGAAGACTTACTTGAAAGTGGCGTTGGGTTTGGTATGGGTGGATGGGCGTGTAGTATGATTGAGCGAAGGACTTGATCATTATCCTTATGTCCCTGCTTAGAATCGATTTGATTGAACAAAAGAAATCGAAAACTTAGCTCGAAAGGAAATGTGTTGCGCGATTGAGCTTCCTTGCTTCGGATGGTGGTGGTGGGCGTGTGTGGGTGATGGATGAGGATGGTGAAAGGCATTTGGTGGTGATGATTGGCTCGACTTTGATGAGAAGAACAGGTACTCCGGTTGTTGAGTACTCGTCTTGGTTCCTTGACCTTTGATAACACCGTGAATGAGAGATGGAAAATCTTCCGTCCTTGCGTCTTGAAGATTGCGTCACCTCAGAAACTTGACTTGAAGTTTGGGTCTATGATGGCCTATCCAGTGATCTATTCGGGATCCCGGAAGACAGGTGTTGCTAGTATGAACTTCAATGCCATATGAAATCCTTACTTGGCTTCGGTAAAGGTCTTGGTTGCGGAAGAGAGAAGCTAGTCTTCATGAACTTTCTTCTTCGCGGTTTGGTGAAAGAAGTTGCATCTTCTTCCTTCTGGAGCTTGCACTACGGTTTTCATCCTCTGGAATCGTGGTGTTCTTCTTCGTTTTCGTGGATACAGGTCCGTCGAACGTGCTGAACGAAGTAAGTAGAGAGATGGATCATTAACTTGACTTGACCTGGATGGAGTCTTGTCTTGTCTCGCCATCTTTGATGCAACAGCAATGTGCCGCGGTTGTGGAAGCGATCTTTGCGGTCTTTAGGTCGTGTTCAGGCCATTGAATCAAGGAGGATACTTGTAAGGCTTGAAACAGGTTGAAGGACGTCCGGTTTGGTGAGGTCGGGACGGAAACGTCTTCAGACGAAGGCAGGCCGCGCGACGGGTTGTCGCGGCCGCGGCCGAGCGTCCTTCGTCCGCGCCATCGTGGCTCGTGGCAAGGCCAGGCTCCTTCTGGCCGGCCGACGGGCGGTTCGTCGCCCGGTGAGTGTTCTTCGGGTTTCCTTCTTCATTTTTTTTTTTTTTTGATCTTTTCTGGTTTTTCTGATTTTTTTGTGCTTTTGGGGTTTATGAAAATGCTGTAAACTAAGAAGAAACCAAAACTAAAAATTAGTATGGTTAAAGAGATGAGAAAGAGAATACCTAAAATGGGTTGTCTCCCATTGAGCCGCTCTTGTTTAGAGTCTTTTAGCTAGACTTTGGTAGTTTGGGAGCTTTGCGCCCAACCGTTCGCTTGACGTGACGTCTTCCTCGCTTGAGGAATCGGGGACCTCCTTGCGTACTCCTGCGGGGAAACTCGTGACTCTCTTGAATGAGGGTAGCACTTCGGTAAGCTCCTGTTGGTCCTGGGCAAGTCTCTCGAACTTGTTCCCGCTTCTTTCTAGTTCTAAGGCAATGCCCTCGATTGCCCTTCTATTACTGCTGGATTGGCTTTTGACCGCCAAGCTGCCTTCCCGTGCCTCCTCGATGTATCTACCAAGATGATCTTTGACCTCATCGATGGCTTTCTTGGTTTCTTCGAGCTTGCAGCCGTACCCTCGGGTTCTTCGTATGATCCTGGCTAGATTGTAATCGTGACATCCCAGCTTTTCTTCCATCTTCAGAAGTTTGAGCCACAAGTCTCTTAATCTGCCCCGCAATCTTCTGCACCTTGTAGGATATTTCGGCTTGCATCGAACTGATCCGAGAGTGGAAGGTCTTTTCGGATTCGGCTACGCGATCCGTGAGGATCTGTGCTAACTCTGTAAGCTGGTGCAGTCGCTGATGCAGGAAGGAAGGTGGAAACCTTTGGTTGTGATGGCCGAGAACAGAGATCCGGTGGTGCGAACTCTCGTCCTCATTCTGCGAGGTGGTATGGAGTGGTCCGTAGGTCGACGTGGGGCGCGAGAGCTTTGGAAGCGATATCAACTTCTGGGGGTCCAGGCTCGTGTTGTTCTTGATTCGTGGGAACCTTCACGGTTTTAGGGTTTATGAAACTCATAAAAATAAATCTAGAAGTTAGAGAAAGGAATGTATTTGAGTTGTGATCCTGACCTTTGTCTTGAACAGCGAAACGCAGCCTCCCCGGCAACGGCGCCAAAAGCTTGATGGGGTCTAAATAGTCGTCCGAGTTTGGAGGATTTCTTTGGGGACTCGTCAGACTTTGAATTTGTAGGACCCTAAGCTGCAAGTGCACAGCGTGCATTGTAGTACTTAGGGTATCGATCCACAGGGAGGAGGTCAACTGCAAAACAGAAGAATCAGGGCAACTAAAGACGCAGAGAATTGGGATTTGGGGGTAAGTGTCACGGTTTTTGCAGAAAATAAAGAAAACAGTATCACGTCTTATATAGAGGATGTTGTCAATCTCTTCTATGACCTACGGGAAAAGGAAATCAAACTTAAGAACTTGTAAAAAGAAAATCAAGCAAGCAATGCAGAAAAAGTAAATATTGAAGTGCGTAAATCTCGATGTAAAAGCAGATGGGGCGAACACGTTGGGAATCTTCTCGGGAAATCTATGGGGTTCTAACTAGAAATCAAACACACAAAAGTTAAGCAAGCGAGACTAGGCGATTTTCCCCAAACTGATTCACTGGTTTTAACAACCTAACTTTATCAAACTAGGTCGATCTGCGAACTTCCATTCCACAGGTATACTTTCATATCCTGCGTCCTAGACGAACACGCAATAGGATCGGGACAATAAACATTCAGACATCTTTTAAAGGATGCTCTCTACCCTATTTTGGTCTAGATCTGAGATTCAGGACATTCGTCGTTCTCAAGACCCTGCGATCAGAATATAGTTCATGACGCCAGACTCATGCAATAAGAACGAATAAGGTGAGACAGAAAATCCTAATCTTCGGCCTAAACAATCGGTTCAACAACAGTTAATGAAATTCCCCATAGATCCCCTTAAAGAACACCCAACGAAAGTAAACTACTCAGACATAAAAGAAGAAGTAGAAAACGTGATTGATGAATGCATAACTTGTATAAATCGATTAAAATAAAAGAGGGTTCAAGAACAAATCAATCTCCCTCAAAGAACAAAGTGGAAACCACGAATCAAAGATTCGCGGCCGCCAAGAGAAGTTTGTAACAAGAGAATTTCGTGATGCTAAGTGGTGATGCCCTAAAAAACCCTAAAGGTCGAGTATATATAGGTCTTCAAGTGCCCTAGGTCGTGGATTAGGTCTTGGCTTGCATAAGACGGCTGCGGGTTTAAGTTGGGCTTCAAATGGGCTCGGGAATCCGTGAGTGGCCTGGCCGCGCGAGCGACTGGCCGTGGCGCGGCCACTGGTCGTCTGGTTTGGCCGTGGCGCGGCCAGCTCGTCCTTCCGGGTGCTTGACGGACCTTCTTGCTTCCTTCATAACTTGAGATCCAACCGTGGGATTGCTCTCAAACCACTTCGAGGTGAAAGACAGCTGATAAGGCTACCTTGTCTCCAAATATGAGCTTGATCTCGTGGTGGGAAGGCCTTCATTTGGTGTTGAACTTCTGTCCTCGGGCACTGTTTCCGGAATTGTCCATTTTGCTCCAAAATATGCGTCTTTTGCTAAGATTACCTGAAAAGAGTCTTGAACAACCAAATACTCGAAATCTAGTGTTTATGCATCAAAACCTTAGTGAAATGCTTATTAAAGCACTCACTTATGATAGTAAAAATGGGTAAAATATGCATGTTATCAGCTGTCTGCTCGGTCCGTTTTGGAAGGAAGCCGAAAATCTACACCCTCACTGATCCCGAAACGAGCTTGGATGTCTGCCAAACACCTCGGCGTCGAGAGAGAAGAACCGGGAGGGTCGGAAACTATCTTCTTTTTTCGACGCCGAGGTGTTTTCTCCTTTTGAAGCCGCACTAGCTCGTCTAACTCTCGCCTCGCCTTGACTGGATCCCAGTTCCAGTCTTCTTCCTCTAGTTTCGGCTCAGATGGGTTCTTAGACCCTGGGACGTGCTCCTCGGCGCGGTTGGTAGACGAGAGCTCGGCGGAATGACAAGCGGGAGAGGAAAATATCTTTCTCCCTAACCTAGTCGGAGAGTTAACCGAGCCGACTGAGTTCTCAAGGATCGAATCACCTCGGCGCGAAGAAAGCTGCACGCTCGGCTCGCTTCGGGGAGAGAGGATCGGAGTGCTTGTCGCACCTCAGGAGGTGAAGGAAGGGACATCTCGGGGTTTATTCGTGCTCGCCCCAGGGACCACCTCAGTCAGAGAATTGGAGCGCGAAGGCATTGCAATCGCCTCGGGTATCACTTCGGTTCGGAGACTGGATGAAGACATTGAAGATCAATCGGTTCCTCGGAGATTGCTTGAAGATGGATCGGAGAACTCGAAGAACAGCCGGAACACTCGAAGATCGACCGGAGAACTAAGGCGGATGACGGCGGCTCGGTAGGAATCTGAAGAACCCTAATCGAAATCTAAAGATAAACGAGAGAGACACTATAGGAAATACGGGTTTTAATAGCATACGATTATAGCGTTTTAGTGATTTGTGCTATGGTTAACAAATCACTGTGTTTTTTATAGCGTTTGTTTTCTTTTAAAACGCTATAATAGAATAACATATTAAAAAGTATAATCCCGCGTTTCGTTGTTTGTTCCATCATTATTCTTTAATAGCAGATTTTTATTGAAAACGCTATCATAGAGGTGTGGCGGAAAAATAATTTCGGCTTCCCTCCACACTTAGTAAAATTTAGGCTCCAAAATATTTTTCCCCTTTTAACTTAATCGAAATTTTCTTTTTTTCAGGGTTTTCCCTTTTCACTCTCTCATCTTGCTCGCCACACTCTCGATTCTTCGATTCTATCATCCCCTCCTCGACTCTTCGATTCTCTCATCTCCTCCTCGATTCTTTGATTCTCTCATCTCCTCCTCGATTATCCGTCAGTCCTAAGCCCGAATTGAAGCTGGCTTCAATTTTCTCTCAGCCGTAAAAGTCCGTGTGAAACCCACAAATTGCTGGTGATAAATCTGTCCTTTAATTCTATTTTAGGGTTTATAGATGTTGAATTGATTTTGATTTGTAAGCTCCTTTGCATGCAGGAAGGTTTTCGGGTTGATTGCTTCACTTAAAGGTAATATTTTTTGGGTTTTGGTTTCTAATGTCTTTTTAATTTCAGTTAGCCCGTGTTTGATCGATTTATCACTTTCTTATCTTCTGTAGCTCGAAATCAACATAGCAGAAAGAAACTCCATCCTTACAGGGTAATTAATAACAGAAATTTTCATTTTTGGATTTAGATTTCTGTTTTGTGCGTGTTCTTTTGGGGTTAATGTGATTGTCTAGTTAATTACTTATACATATATTTGGTCTGGAGCTGTGGAGTTCTTGCTATAACATATAAATTTACATATATCTAACGCTATTACTAATAAAAATATAACATATATAAATCGCTGTCGAAAGGTAATTAATTACAAAGAAAAGACGCTATTGAAAACTTTTATATTGCATACAAAAAGTCCGCTATCGTATCGAAATATTTAATAGCATCACCAAAAAGCGCTATCTAAAATACAAGACCTATTATCGCGGTCGATGATACAGTGTTTAACTCTCCGCTATGATATCGTTAGATAGCGTTTTTCCGACGCTAATAAAACCCGTATTTCCTGTAGTGAGAGAAGGGAGAGCAGAAAGAGAACCAACCTTTTGAAGATTTTTTGAGAAGCGATGATAATGAAGGAGTGGGGAGGAACCTCGGTGTTTTATAGACAAGCCAGCGCGTCACCTCGGGAACACGCGAGACGGTTCCGCTTCCCAAGACGAGCCCAGGCCTGGTGAACATAGGCCCAAGACCAGCAATATCGGCCCAAAATCAAAAGCCCTCATAAGAAAAAAATCATAAAAATTCCCTAAGTGTCAAAACGCTCCGAGGTGAATGGTCCCCGCGGGAATAGCCGAGGAGAAAGCTCGGCTCAAAAAAAAAGAGAGAGCAACCACCTTGGTCGCAACTAACACGCTTCGGCGAATGAGTTGAGCATCATGGTAACAAGTTGAAAGCCGAGCAGAAAAATTAGCACCTCGGCGACGACCTACACACTTCGCCTCGGCAAATAAGTTAAGCATATGGGCGACGAGTAGAAAGCCGAGCCGAAACGTCAAGACCTCGGCGACGAGCTTCACACCTCGCCTTGGCAATAAAGTTAATTGCCGAGTCAATCATTCGAATACCTCGGCAACGAGATAGCACTTCGGCAATAAAGTCAATCGCCGAGCTGATCACTCGACGCCTCGGCAACGAGATAGCGCTATGGTGATAAAGTTGATTGCCGAGCCAGTCATTCGAGAACCTCGGCAGCGAGTTATACGCTTCAGCGATAATTGCCAAGCCCGATACTTGTACGCCTCGGGCAAACGAAACAGAACGCCTCGGAAAATTGATCTTTCCCAACTTAACACCTCGTCACACGCACACATGCATCCAACGAGCTGGGGGGCTAACTGTTGGGGTCGGTTTACACCCAGCAAAGATCAATCGAGAAAACGACTAAGTATGGAGGATTGATTCTTTGAACCAGAGCAGATACGCACAAACCGTGCACGACCGAGCCAAAACAACTCGGCACACTAACTGCGCACGGCCGAGCTAAAACGGCTCGGCGCACTAATCGTGCACGGCCGAGCCAAAACGGCTCGGCGCACCAACTGCGCACTACCGAGCCAATACATCTCGGCGCACTAATCATGCACAGCCGAGCCAAAGCGGCTCGACGCATTGACCGTGCCGATTCTGAACCGAACAGACATCTTCTCCTGAAAACCCGAGCCGCAAGCCCACACAACGATCCAAGCCCAAGGCAAAATACGAGGCCGAGCTCAAGACAAAATATGAGGCCGAATGATATGGGTCAAATTTACCCTAAGCAACTCTCTCAAATTAAGAGATCAGTTGTAGTATTTAGGGATCGAATCAACAGAGAAGGGATAGTCACACAACGGAATTCTAATTTCGAAATAAGCTAAGAAGAAATAATTAAAAGTAAAAGATAGCGAATAACTAAAGCGGTGCAAGTTCAGAAGACGAAACGCTAGGTTCAGGGAAATTCTCAGGTGATCCAAATTTTAGGTCTAGACCGAATGTTAGGATTTATTAAGCACTGTTCTTGAACTTGAAACACTAATGTAAAATCAACCAACTCTCGCTGCAAAGATTATCTATGCCTAAACCCTAGAATTCCAAATCTCTTTGCAAATTCAAACAATTCAGACAAGCATTAATATCAGGTTCAATTGTTCACAAAATCCCTAAACCAAATCTCTTTGCGAATAGGTATTTTGCTCATCTAACATTAGTTCAGGCAATTAATAATACTCTCGCATCTATTAATTAACCTAAGATCAGATTCTAGGTCGCGAAGCTAGAATAAGCATTAAACACAAATCCAGATAAAGAACTCTAATGATTTTATCCTAACAATTTAATTCGTCCTAACAATTCATTAATCACCTTTGAAAAACCCTAAACCTAACAAGCAAACTACTCAGACATGATCAATGAAACAGAAATTATAACTTGAATAGAAAGCATGAAAGAAATCAATAGAATAAATAAGGATTTGCTCTAAGGGAGACAAATTCTTCTCTCCAAAAACTATCTATAAATCTCTCTCTAAAATAATTGGTGGCCTAAACAATGGCTGAAAAACTATATTTATAGAAAAGGATTTTCGTCCAGGGGCAATCTTGTAATTCTTCAAAGCTTGAGTGATTTCCTTTTTCTGATGGAATTGGGAAACTTTGGCCGTCCTTCCTTGGTGTCGATCGACACAGATGGTGTCGATCGACACCCTGTGCGTAATTCCACTCTTCTGACTTCATCACTTCGCAGCTTCTTGCAGAATGCTCCAAAAAGCTTCAGAATCTCCAATTATGCTCCAAACGTAGTCCAACCTATAAAGACTCTAATAGGACTTTAAAAGTACCAAAAGACTCTATAAAAACATATATATCATGGCCTAAAAGTAGGTAAAAACACCGAACCAAGGCAAGACGTTGTGTAATTGGGCCGAGCCCAGGTCCACGAGGAAGTCTGAGATCTCATTTGCCCTAGAAGACGAAGTCTCGTGGAAGGGGGCGCGCCGTGAAGAAGGGATAAAGAAGGATCTACGGGAAGATTTCCCGAGATCTTCGCTGAGATTACGAGGAAAATTGTATAAATAGAAACCTTAGCTCATTCGTAGGGGGATCCGCGCTTTACCTAGAAAAACACTTGTTCCCTAAAAAGCTTATCACAGCAACTCTAATAAAATCGCCGTCTTTGGATATCTGTTTCGGTTTTTTACTTAGAATCTTTGCGTCCTCTTTATTTTCTTGACTTATAAATCGTTGTGTGAAATCCAGCACGCACACTTCACTTTTATTTGATGAGTCTTATGCATACTTACATCATTTATCGAGTCGTTTTATAGAGTCAAAACTTTTTTTCTTTTAGTCGGAAACTATAAACTTTGCTAGGTACAAGTCATTTCGAACAAGGAACCTTAATGACCATTCTCACGGTTTTAGAAGGAAGGTTTACTAAGTTGAACACTGCGAGTGGATCATTCCAATGGAGAAAGTTCTAATCTCTAGAGTACTCGAAAGATCTTGCGTTGACTCCGCACCTAATGAATCAAAACTTCTCGTCAAGGGGCTTGAGGTACTTCGAACTTTGCTCCCATTTTAAACTCTAGCATGACTAAGTAGATGCAATGCAACCTCTCCTTGATCTTCCCTTGTTATAGAAAAGAAAAAAAAATATAGAAAGAAAAGCCTTAGTTTGAGGATAGCAACTCAAGTTCCACAAAGGACAATAACAGTTCGCAGACATCATGAAAGCTTCGAAGAAGTGATCATTCTCAAGCTAAGAAGAAAAGAAACAAAATATAATAAGAAAGTCGATAGAAAAAATAAAATAATACCCTAGAAAAGTAGGGAGAAATCGACTTAGGGAAGAGAAAATAAGAGAGTTGTGTCTGAAATGTCTTTGTCTAGATGTTTGGAAGAGAAGAATATAATGTCTCGTTGACCAATACTCCCTCGATAGAGACCGCAAGAGAAAACTCGAAATACTCAAAGGGACCATGAAGCGTATCCGGGAAGGGTGAAAAGCTCAAGGTAACTAGACCCAAATGCCTTGAAGCTAGATTCCGAGTTACGTGGCTCAAACAGGTCGATTGCTAGACTTGATGAGTTTCCACGTTTTCAAACCTCTTTTCCTTACTTAGATTTCTGTTTTGTTTGAGGATAAACAAAGGTTTAAGTCTGGGGGAGCTGATAACATGCATATTTTACCCATTTTTACTATCATAAGTGAGAGCTTTAATAAGCATTTCACTAAGGTTTTAATGCATAAACACTAGATTTCGAGTATTTGGATGTTCAAGACTCTTTTCAGGTAATCTTAGCAAAAGACGCATATTTTTAAGCAAAATGGACAATTCCGCAAACAGTGCTCAAGGACAAAAGTTCAAAATCAAACGAAGGCCTTCCCACCCCAAGATCAAGCTCATATTTGGAGACAAGGTAGCCTTATCAGCTGTCTTTCACCTCGAAGTGGTTTGAGGACAATCCCACGATTGGATCTCAAGATATGAAAGAAGCAAGAAGGTCCGTCAAGCACCCGGAGGGACGAGCTGGCCGCGCCACAGCCAAGCCAGACGACCAGTAGCCGCGCCACGGCCAGTCGCTCGAGCGGCCAGGCCACTCGCGGCTCCCGAGCCCATTTGAAGCGCAACTTAAACCCGCAGCCGTCTTATGCAAGCCAAAATCTAATCCACGACTTAGGGCACTTGAAGACCTATATATACTCGTTGTTTAGGGTTTTTTTTAGGGCAACACGATCATCACGAAATACTCTAAGTTACAAAATTCTTTTGGTGGCCGCGAATCTCTGATTCGTGGTTTTCACTTTGTTCTTTGAGGGAGATTGATTTGTTCTTGAACCCTCTTTCTTTCTTATCGATTTATACAACTTATGCATTCATCAATCACGTTTTCTACTTCTTCTTTCATGTCCGAGTAGTTTGTTTTCGTTGGGTGTTCTTTAAAGGGATCTACGGAAAATTTCATTAACTGTTTTTAAACCGATCGTTTAGCCTGAAATTAGGGTTTTTTGTCTCCCCATATTCGTTCTTATTGCATGAGTCTAGCGTCATGAACTAGTATTCTGATCGCAGGGTCTTGAGAGCGACGAATGTCCTGAATCTCAGATCTAGACCATAATAGGGTAGAGAGCATCCTTTAAAAGATGTCTGAATGTTTATTGTCCCGATCTTATTGTGTGTTCGTCTAGGACGCAGGATACGACAGTATACCTGCGAAATAGATGTTCACAGATCGATCTTGCTTGTCAGAGTTAGGTCGTTAAAACCAGTGAATCAGTTTAGGAAAAATCGCCTAGTCTCGTTTGCTTAATTTTTGTGTGTTTGATTTCTAGTTAGAACCCCATAGATTTTCCGATAAGATCCCCAACGTGTTTTACCCCATCTGCTTTTCAATCGAGATTTACGCACTTCAATATTTACTTTTTCTGCACTACTTACCTAATTTCCTTTTTACAAGTTCTTAAATTGATTTTTCTTTTCCCGTTGGTTATAGAAGAGATTGACAACCTTTTCTATATAAGGCGTGATACTGCTTTCTTTATTTCTTGCAAAAACCGTGACACTTACCCCAAAACCCTAGTTCCCTGCTTCTTTGGTTGCCCCGATTCTCTGTTTTGCAGTTGACCTCCTCCCTGTGGTTCGATACCCTAAGTACTACAACGCACGCTGTGCACTTGCAGCTTAGGGTCCTACAAATTCAAATCTCGACGAGTCCCCAAAGAAATCCGCGTTCGCCCGGGCCAAGTCAGCTCGGATTTGGTCAAGGGCGCCGCCTCGGCTCGCTGGATTGGGCTCGGCGAATCTGTCTTGGTTCGTCGCCCGGGGCTCGTCCTGATAGTGCGCTTGCTCGACCCATAGGAGATTCTCCTCTTCCTCGGCCAAGTCCTGATCTTGCTCCAAGCCGAGGCCGTCTCCCAGGGTTCCAGTATGTCGTGCAGCGTCGATGGTCGTGTCGTGTTGCAAAGTTGGCGCGTTGATAACATGCATATTTTACCCGTTTTTACTATCACAAGTGAGTACTTTAATAAGCATTTCACTAAGGTTTTGATGCATAAACACTAGATTTCGAGTATTTGCTTGTTAAAGACTCTTTTCAGGTAATCTTAGCAAAAGGCATATTTTGGAGCAAAATGGACAATTCCAGAAACAGTGCTCGAGGACAGAAGTTCAACACCAGATGAAGGCCTTCCCACCACGAGATCAAGCTCAAATTTGAAGACAAGGTAGCCTTATCAGCTGTCTTTCACCTCGAAGTGGTTTGAGAGCAATCCCACGGTTGGATCTCAAGTTATGAAGGAAGCAAGAAGGTCCGTCAAGTACCCGGAAGGACGAGCTGGCCGCGCCACGGCCGAACCAGACGACCAGTGGCCGCGCCACGGCCAGTCGCTCGCGCGGCCAGGCCACTCGCGGATTCCCGAGCCCATTTGAAGCCCAACTTAAACCCGCAGCCGTCTTATGCAAGCCAAGACCTAATCCACGACCTAGGGCACTTGAAGACCTATATATACTCGACCTTTAGGGTTTTTTAGGGCATCACCACTTAGCATCACGAAATTCTCTTGTTACAAACTTCTCTTGGCGGCCGCGAATCTTTGATTCGTGGTTTCCACTTTGTTCTTTGAGGGAGATTGATTTGTTCTTGAACCCTCTTTTATTTTAATCGATTTATACAAGTTATGCATTCATCAATCACGTTTTCTACTTCTTCTTTTATGTCTGAGTAGTTTACTTTCGTTGGGTGTTCTTTAAGGGGATCTATGGGGAATTTCATTAACTGTTGTTGAACCGATTGTTTAGGCCGAAGATTAGGATTTTCTGTCTCACCTTATTCGTTCTTATTGCATGAGTCTGGCGTCATGAACTATATTCTGATCGCAGGGTCTTGAGAACGACGAATGTCCTGAATCTCAGATCTAGACCAAAATAGGGTAGAGAGCATCCTTTAAAAGATGTCTGAATGTTTATTGTCCCGATCCTATTGCGTGTTCGTCTAGGACGCAGGATATGAAAGTATACCTGTGGAATGGAAGTTCGCAGATCGACCTAGTTTGATAAAGTTAGGTTGTTAAAACCAGTGAATCAGTTTGGGGAAAATCGCCTAGTCTCGCTTGCTTAACTTTTGTGTGTTTGATTTCTAGTTAGAACCCCATAGATTTCCCGAGAAGATTCCCAACGTGTTCGCCCCATCTGCTTTTACATCGAGATTTACGCACTTCAATATTTACTTTTCCTGCACTGCTTGCTTGATTTCCTTTTTACAAGTTCTTAAGTTTGATTTCCTTTTCCCGTTGGTCATAGAAGAGATTGACAACCTCCTCTATATAAGACGTGATACTGCTTTCTTTATTTTCTGCAAAAATCGTGACACTTACCCCCAAACCCCAATTCTCTGCGTCTTTGGTTGCCCTGATTCTTCTGTTTTGCAGTTGACCTCCTCCCTGTGGATCGATACCCTAAGTACTACAACGCACGCTGTGCACTTGCAGCTTAGGGTCCTACAAATTCAAAGCCTGACGAGTCCCCAAAGAAATCCTCCAAACTCGGACGACTATTTAGACCCCATCAAGCTTTTGGCGCCGTTGCCGGGGAGGCTGCGTTTCGCTGTCCAAGACAAAGGTCAGGATCACAACTCAAAGACATTCTTTTCTCTAACTTCTAGATTTCTTTCTATGAGTTTCAGGAACTACCATATCATGGAGCATACAAGGAGCAATCCCTGCATGCCCCCGAACTCACGCCCACCTGCAGAACTTCTGCACCATCTTCGGAGACCGCCGCCGACACCGCAACCACACGAGCGCTTCACGCCTCACCCACAAGGAGGATTCCCACCTCCTATTATTCACGGAAGCGAGAGTCTCCACCTCCAGACGCCACCTCCTGCTCAGAACGATCAGAAAGTCACACCTGCTCCCTTGTATCAGCAAGTGGAGAACCTTATCGAGGCGATAACGGTAATGACTGATTATCAAGCTAAGTCTGAGAGATCTTTGCACGCCCGGATGGACTCTATCCAGGGTGAAGTCTTCCACAAGCTCCAGGAACTCGCCAATAACGTAAAAGTATTGGAGAACCGCACTTTTGGCAACATCAACAAACTATCCAGAACTTCCGAGGACTTGGCAGATCACAGAGGGGTCCTGAACCGCGGACTAGGCGATGTCCGCGCCCTGAAATACGAGTTCGAGGAAACTCGTGGGACCACCTACAGCATCATGGGCCGAATGGAGAAAGACATCCAGGAGAGGGAACGCGCCCAGCATAAGGTTGAGTCGCAAGTCGAAGACTTGAGAGACGAAGTCGAGAACATGGGAAAGGGTCAAAAGAAAAACGAAGCCATCTTGGCTAGACTGTCCAAGGAATAGAGGAAGCTTGACGGGCTCATCAATAAGCTTGTAGGAGAATACGAAGCCCTAGCCTCTGGAGCCGAGAAAGCACCCTGTTGTTTCGTCCAGCCCCATCTGATGCACGAACCGACCCTTCGGGAAGAGTCACCCGAACTCACTGAGGACGGACCTGCCGCAGGTATCATTATCCACGTGGAGAGACCTCTTACGCTGCATATCAAGAGGGAAAGATTGGTAGAATTCCACAAGAAAGTGGAGGGAATCCCGGCAAGCATAGGATTCGATGAAGCGTGGGAAGGCTATGGCTTAAAAGAATACTTTTAAGACAGCTTAGAGAGCAGGAACGAGATCAAGGTTCACTTTGGTCAAGCCAGACGGTCAAGCCCCTCTGCCAGAGCCGCCTACTTCTCCCGCGCTGAGAAATACGAGAGCTACACCAATAGGATCGCTCGAGAGAACTTCGGCGAGTTCAACGAGGTAGTTCGAAGCCTTCCGTCAGGTATCACGTTCACTGAAACATGGACAGAGCATCTCATTGGGCACTATTTCTGTGAAAGCAATGAGACCATGCTGGAGATACAAGACCTTTTCGCACGAGCAAGGTCAGGGAGGGCACTTCGCACCCTGCACAAGACGAGGAGCCTTGGTCGATTTCTTGTCACGTGCGAAATCAAGGGAATCAAGGTCGAGGCATTATGCGACCCCGGCTCGACTATTAGCATTCTACCTACCTACGCGGTGCGAGAACTCGGGATCAGGCACACCCACACGACGGAAGTAGTAATTGGACTAGCGGATCAATCCTTCGCTGCCTCGAGAGGAGTCATTTATGATCTCCCGGTCATCATTGGCGATTGTAGAATCCCGGTAGACTTCTACATAATCAAGACACGCCAAGAAGAAGCTGCACCTCTCATCTTGGGATGGCCGTTCTTAGCCACTGTAGGAGCCATCATGGATTGGCCAAACAAGCGAGTCTCATTTTCCAATATCGACGGAAAGAAGTTCTATCCCGCGGTTCCTTACACCATGGAGAAACACCTTCTTGAGAAGGATGAAGATGCCATCATGGAGAGACTCGAGGAGCCTTTAGCAGAAGAGGCCGCGCAGAAGGCAAAAAGACATGGCCTAAGGTTGAACTCCACCTCCAACTAAGCTCCCAAACTACCAAAGTCTAGCTAAAAGACTTTAAACAAGAGCGGCTCAATGGGAGGCAACCCATTTTAGGTATTCTCTTTCTCATCTCTTTAACCATACTAATTTTTAGTTTTGGTTTCTTCTTAGTTTACAGAATTTTCATAAACCGCAAAAGCACAAAAAAAAAAATCAGAAAAACCAGAAAAGACCAAAAAAATGAAGAAGGAAACCCGAAGAACACTCACCAGGCGACGAACCGCCCGTCGGCCGGTCAGAAGGAGCCTGGCCTCGCCACGAGCCACGATGGCGCGGACGAAGGGCGCTCGACCGCGGCCGCGACAACCTGTCGCGCGGCCGGCCTTCGTCTGAAGACGTTTCCGTCCCGACCTCACCAAATCGGACCTCCTTCAACCTGTTTCAAGCATTTCAAGTATCCTCATTGATTCAATGGCCTGAACACGACCTAAAGACCGCAAAGATCACTTCCACAACCGCGGGACATTGCTGTTGCATCAAAGATGGCGAGACAAGACAAGACTCCATCCAAGTCAAGTCAAGTTAATGATCAATCTCTCTACTTACTTCGTCCAGCACGTTCAACGGACCTGTATCCACGAAAACGAAGAAGAACACCACGGTTCCAGAGGATGAAAACCGTAGTGCAAGCTCCAGAAGGAAGAAGATGCAACTCCCTTCACCAAACCGCGAAGACGAAAGTTCCCGAAGACTAGCTTCTCTCTTCCGCGACCGAGACCTTTACCCAAGCCAAGTAAGAATTTCATATGGCATTGAAGTTCATACTAGCAACACCTGACTTCCGGGATCCCGAACAGATCACTGGATAGGCCAGCATAGACCAAAACTTCAAGTCAAGTTTCTGAGGTGACGCAATCTTCAAGACGCAAGGACAGAAGATTTTCCAGCTCTCATTCACGGTGTTATCAAAGGTCAAGGAACCAAGACGAGTACACAACAACCGGAGTACCTGTTCTTCTCAACAAAAGCGAGCCAATCATCACCACCAAACGCCTATCACCATCCTCATTCATCACCCACACACGCCCACCACCACCATCCGAAGCAAGGAAGCTCAACCGCGCAACACATTTCCTTTCGAGCTAAGTTTTCGATTTCTTTTGTTCAATCAAATCGATTCTAAGCAGGGACATAAGGATAATGATCAAGTCCTTAGCTCAATCATACCACACGCCCATCCACCCATACCAAACCCAACGCCACTTTCAAGTAAGTCTTCACAAGCTTGTACTTGAATTTACCTATCTTTTTCACCTCAACTCGATTTAAACAAACTGGGGACAGTTTGATTTAAGTCTGGGGGGGTTTCTTATATTACTAATTATGCTTTTATTTGATGAGTCTTATGCATACTTACATCATTTATCGAGTCGTTTTATAGAGTCAAAACTTTTTTCTTTTAGTCGGAAACTATGAACTTTGCTAGGTACAAGTAACTTTGAACAAGGAACCTTAATGACCATTCTCACGGATTTAGAAGCAAGGTTTACTAAGTTGAACACGGCGAGTGGATCATTCCAGCGGAGAAAGTTCTAATCTCTAGAGTACTCGAAGGATCTTGCGTTGACTCCGCACCTAATGAATCAAATCTTCTCGTCAAGGGGCTTGAGGTACTTCGAACTTTGCTCCTCTTTTAGACTCTAGCATGACTAAGTAGATGCAATGCAACCTCTCCTTGATCTTCCCTTGTTATAGAAAAGAAAAAAAAAAATAGAAAGAAAAGTTTTAGTTTGGGAATGGCAACCAGAGTTCCTTAAAGGACAATGACGGTTCGCAGCAATCATGTAAACTTCAAAGAAGTGATCATTCTCAAGCTAAGAAGAAAGAAAAAAAAATGGAATAAGAAAGTCGATAGAAAAAATAAAATGATACCCTAGAAAAGTAGGGAGAAATCGACTAAGGGAAGAGAAAATAGGAGAGTTGTGTCTGAAATGTCTATGTCTAGATGTTTGGAAGAGAAAGTATAATGTCTCGTCGACCAATACTCCCTCGATAGAGACCGCACGCCTAAATGAATAAAGGAGTCAACAAGAGGGAGCTCGAAATACTCAAAGGGACCATGAAGCGTATCCGGGAAGGGTGAAAAGCTCAAGGTAACTAGACCCAAACGCCTTGAAGCTGAATTCCGAGTTATGTGGCTCAACAGGTCGATTGCTAGACTTGATGAGTTCCCAAGTATTGGTGAGTTTCCACGTTTTCAAACCTCTTTTCCTTACTTAGATTTCTGTTTTGTTTGAGGACAAACAAAGGTTTAAGTCTGGGGGAGTTGATAACATGCATATTTTACCCGTTTTTACTATCATAAGTGAGTGCTTTAATAAACATTTCACTAAGGTTTTGATGCACAAACACTAGATTTCGAGTATTTGGTTGTTCAAAACTCGTTTCAGGTAATCTTAGCAAAAGACGCATATTTTGGAGCAAAATAGACAATTCCGGAAACAGTGCCCGAGGACAGAAGTTCAACACCAAATGAAGGCCTTCCCACCACGAGACCAAGCTCACATTTGAAGACAAGGTAGCCTTATCAGCTGTCTTTCACCTCGAAGTGGTTTGAGAGCAATCCCACGGTTGGATCTCAAGTTATGAAGGAAGCAAGAAGGTCCGTCAAGCACCCGGAAGGACGAGTTGGCCGCGCCATGGCCGAACCAGACGACCAGTGGCCGCACCACGGCCAGTCGCTCACGCGGCCAGGCCTCTCACGGATTCCTGAGCCCATTTGAAGCCCAACTTAAACCCGCAGCCGTCTAATGCAAGCCAAGACCTAATCCACGACCTAGGGCACTTGAAGACCTATATATACTCGTTGTTTAGGGTTTTTTAAGAGGAAAAAAAAGGAGAAGACGAAACACATATTCATAGATTTCTTTTGGTGGCCGTGAATCTTTGATTTGTGGTTTCCACTTTGTTTTTTGAGGGAGATTGATTTGTTCTTGAACCCTCTTTTATTTTAATCGATTTATACGAGTTATGCATTCATCAATCACGTTTTCTACTTCTTCTTCTATGTCTGAGTAGTTTACTTTTGTTGGGTGTTCTTTAAGGGGATCTATGGGGAATTTCATTAACTGTTGTTGAACCGATTGTTTAGGCCGAAGATTAGGATTTTCTGTCTCACCTTATTCGTTCTTATTGCATGAGTCTGGCGTCATGAACTATATTCTGATCGCAGGGTCTTGAGAACGACGAATGTCCTGAATCTCAGATCTAGACCAAAATAGGGTAGAGAGCATCCTTTAAAAGATGTCTGAATGTTTATTGTCCTGATCCTATTGCGTGTTCGTCTAGGACGCACGATATGAAAGTATACATGTGGAATGGAAGTTCGCATATCGACATAGTTTGATAAAGTTAGGTTGTTAAAACCAGTGAATCAGTTTGGGGAAAATCGCCTAGTCTCGCTTGTTTAACTTTTGTGTGTTTGATTTCTAGTTAGAACCCCATAGATTTCCAGAGAAAATTCCCAACGTGTTCGCCCCATCTGCTTTTACATCGAGATTTACGCACTTCAATATTTACTTTTCCTGCATTGCTTGCTTGATTTCCTTTTTACAAGTTCTTAAGTTTGATTTCCTTTTCCCGTTGGTCATAGAAGAGATTGACAACCTCCTCTATATAAGACGTGATACTGCTTTCTTTGTTTTCTGCAAAAACCGTGACACTTACCCCCAAACCCCAATTCTCTGCGTCTTTGGTTGCCCTGATTCTTCTGTTTTGCAGTTGACCTCCTCCCTGTGGATCGATACCCTAAGTACTACAACGCATGCTGTGCACTTGCGGCCTAGGGTCCTACAAATTCAAAGCCTGACGAGTCCCCAAAGAAATCCTCCAAACTCGAACGACTATTTAGACCCCATCACGCGTCGGTTATTTCCTCTCCAGCTTTCGTCGTGGTCGCTGAGCCGCCGGTGGTTTCGCCTAGGGTCCTATCGAGCTGCTGGTTGCCTCGCTCGCCGACTCCTCTTCGGGTCAGGCGCGGTGGTTCGGTGATGTTGGGTCTCATAGTCGCGGGGGTCCGTTCTCCGGAGATGTGCCGCGACTGGGAAACTCTCGAGCCTCCTGCTCGGCCGTTGTTCACTCCTGGAGTCGTGAAGTTGAGTGCCGTCGGATTGAGGCCGAGCCTCCTGAGCCTGGGGGATGGATTCATCATGGGAGTTAAGCTCCCAATTCGCCGAATTTGAGCTTGACTCTCTGTCGTCATGTTCTCGAGGGTTTGGCCTTGCTCCCCCATCTTTTTTGCTAGCGCCGTCATCATACCTTTCATCTCGGCCAGGGATGCGGAGATCGTCTCGGCTTGCGCCGGTGTTTGTTGAGTAGCGTCGTGCGCTCCGTCTCCTGTGGGAGGATC
Organism: Alliaria petiolata; assembly: GCA_020283515.1. Taxonomy (NCBI): domain Eukaryota; kingdom Viridiplantae; phylum Streptophyta; class Magnoliopsida; order Brassicales; family Brassicaceae; genus Alliaria; species Alliaria petiolata. The sequence goes on from JAHZTW010000006.1 coordinate 34,418,106, forward strand.
CACTCCGGTTCTATTGGTGATGTTTCCCGCTGCGGTGGTGTTAACGGCGTCGGTAACTCCGGCGGTCATCTCTTCGGATCTGGTCTAAGTCGGTTATCGATGTGAGAATTCTTAGAGCCCCTCCTTCTAGCGCCAAATTGTGCGTGCTAGATTTCACACAACAGATTTTCTGTTAAGAATTATAAAGAGGACGCAAAGATTCTAAGTTAATACCGAAAACAGAGATCCAAAGATGGTGATTTTATTAGGGTTGCTTCTAAGAGCTTTTAGGGTACAAGTGTTTGGCTAGGTAAAACGCCGATCCTCGTGCCTATTTATACATCTCTATTTAGAATCTAAGCGAAGATCTCGGGAAATCTTCTCATAGATTTTTTTTCTCCCTTTTTCGCGGCGCACCCTTCCACAAGGCATCGTCTTCTAGGGCAAAAGCGACTCCGAACTTCCTCGTGGACTTGGCCTCGGCCCATTCAAACAAAGATTTGCCTCGTCCTTTGCTTTGAGCTTGGCTTTATCTCTCGTCTTGGGCTTGGATCGTTGTGTGGGCTTGCAAGTCGGATTGTCAAGAGAAGGTATCGGTTTGGTTCGCGAATGGCCCGGTTCGGTTCGGATCATGCACAGAGTATGCATTTCGGTTCGGCTCGGGATCCGCATATTTTGTGCACCAAGCCGGTCCCGGTTTGAGCTCGGTTTATGCCTCGAGTCTTGTACCGAGCCTGTTTCGGCTCGGTTCGTGCACAGTCTGTGTACCGAGCCAATTCGGCTCGAACCATGCACGGTTTGTTCGTACCTGATTCGAGTGGGGATTACTCTCCACACTTAGTCGTTCCTCGACCGATCTTGCATAGGTGGAAACCGACCCCAACAGTTATTATCAAATTTTTGTAACTTTTCTTTTTGAACAAATTTTCCCATTTCATATAATTAACAAAAAAATCTTTCTCCAACTTTGAAATAAAGTGAGTGAATTAAAATACCATTAATCTTATTGATAAAAATTCTAAAAAAAATTTTATAGGATATCTCTTTTATAAACATTTGGAAAAAAAAACACATTATTACATTAAATATTGGAAAAACGCTGGAGTTTTTTGTTCTCACAAAATCCGCCGAGATATGGGGTTTCCAAATTGTGGCATAGACGGGAGCTTTCCCCGGAGACAAGTATGCTATTTTGGAAAGAGGAATTATTATTTGAAGCAATCAATCACACTAGAGATTCTGGTCTGTCATTCAAGGGAATTGCATAAATGGGCGATATCAAAAGGAAATCTGGTGATTATGCCTTATGGAAATCAATGCATAAACCAAATGTAAAAGGTAATACGATTTGTCTGGGTTAAAAATGGTGGAGATTGCAATGATCAAGGGATTTGGAATCGTAAATTAAGGGATAGGAATTTGGAAGTGTATTATGAAATATTTATGGGTAGTGAGTATGATATAAATAGATACACCGATTGGGAGTCAAGCAGACATCTCTTTCTTTGCTCTTATTTGATCATTCTCTTACACTTTTTCGGTCTCTTACTTGGATCAGCTTTCAAGATGTCTCAAGGAAATCATTTTGTCTCTGGTGGTGGCAACAAAGTCAGGGATACTATGGCACCCCGATTGAAGATAACAGTTCCAAGGTTTGATAATATGAAGTTGATCAATGCTTACTCCCGTACACTTATTGGGAGGTGCATGAATCCGGTGGCTCAAGACATGAAATCACTACTTTTCATGCTGCCACAGATTTGGAAAGTGGAGGACCGAGTAGCAAGTGCTGATCTTGGTAAGGGGCGTTTCCAGTTCGATTTTGATGAAGAGGAGGACATAAAGACCGTGTTAGCAATGGAGTCTTTCCATTTTGATGGATGGATGGTGGTGCTGGCTCGCTGGGAGCCAATCATGGAGCCAAACTACCATTCGAATCTCACATTTTGGGTTCGTATGATGGGGGTATCATTGCACTTTTGGGCAGAGCAAACATTTAGAAATATTGGGCAAGCGATTGGTGAGGTACAAGGTGTGGATCTGGATGGTGGCAGAGTACATATCCGTATGGATGGTTTCAAGCCTCTGATCTTCGACACGGCGGTGTAATTCCACATTGGGGATGAGACAATGGTCACACTCAGGTATGAGAGGCTTCATGGCTTCTGTTGGGAATGTTGTAGTCTCTGCCATGACACTACAAAGTGCCCACTGGTCTACCCGAAGAGAGAAAGGAGGGAAGAGATACGGTTTACAGAAGAAAAACATGATGGAGGAGCTATGAGTTACAAAGGTGCTCTTGGGGCAGTGCCAGAGGAGAATGGGGGCACACTTGCTCAACAAAAAACATATTTTGAGGCGTCAAGAGGAAAATGAAAAATGATAGCGACAAGAGAGGATAATCGGTATAACTACTGTGGTGGCAATAGGAAGAAGTCAGGAGGCGACAAAACAATGAGATCTAAGATGCCGTCTACATACCTGCCTCCTAGGGAGATGAGGAAACGGTACATATGGTCTTCTAGGGGTGTCTAAAGGGCAACAGATGGAAACGGGTTGGAAAATGAGGTAGCAACTGGAGTCATGAAGCCGGATAAGCAACATAGTTTTGGAGACAGCTCTAAAAAAAGCCCTACTCAACATTCGGCTAAAAAAGTAAGGAAAGAAATTGATTTTGAGGAAGTGGTCCTGGGAATGGATGATCTTGGGAATATGATAGATTGAGTGGTCATGATTGAACCGAAGGAGAGATGCGTGGACAATGAGATAAGTGAAGTACAGAGTGAATCTGAGAAGGTTCTGGATAACGATGCTGGTCATCTGGAAGACGATGATCCGATTAATATTGATGATGCTCAGGTTGAATCCCTCGGGGTAATTGATGAGGATTCGGTCACTGCAGACATGGAGGAGCAGGTGAATCTGGGTTTTCAGGAGGAGGCGCAAGGTGATAAGGTTTCTGCCGAGGCAATGGAAATTGGGAAAGAGATACCCAAGGCGTCATCTAAGGCAGGTATCAAGAAAAAACTATTCAAAGGTTCCTTCGTGGTAGGTGGTGGCTCAAGGAAGATGCTGAGTGCTACAACACCAAAAAAGAAGGTTACAAGGGATATCATTCGGGGTGGCGATAAGGGCATGGTGCAATCTAAGAAGGGTGACGCTCAGATTGCAGGTTTGGATTCGCAAATTGTTAATTAATGCGGGTTTTAAGTTGGAATTGTCGGGGTTTGGGTAATAGGTACACAATAAGTTATCTCAGAGAGATTTGGAGAAAATCCAGACCTGATTTCTTATTTCTTTCGGAGACAAAACAATGTTTACATTTTTTGGAGCAATTTTAGTTGCATTTTGCTTATGATTTCTTGTATACGGTTGAACCGTGTGGGGCTAGTTGGCGGACTTGCCCTATTTTATAATAAACTTATGACGTTCAGATTTTATTTTCTAATAAAAGAGTTATTGATACAGAAACAACAATGGAAGGAAAAAAAAACATATATGTCTTTTGTTTATGGTGATCCGGTTCCAAAGATGCGAGAACAAGTATGGGAACGGCTCACGAGAACAAGTTTGACAAGGAATGAACCGTGGTTCCTAATTGGAGATTTTAATGAGATTAAAGGAAATTATGAAAAACAAGGAGGCGCAATTAGACATGCATCTTCTTTCCTTAGCTTTAATACTATGATTGGCAATTGCGGTTTAATTGATTTTTCGAATCGAGGGAACACACTCTCTTGGAAGGGTTGGCGAAGCGGACAAAATGTAAGGTGTAGGTTAGACAGAGGTCTTGCTACAGAGGAATGGCACGATTTATTTCCCTTCTCATACGTAGAATACTTACGGATGATTGGATCAGATCATCGACCCATTGTGGCGACAATTGAATCGGGGGAAATAAAACGGGGACACCAATTTAGGTTTGACAAAAGATGGATTGGTCAGGATGGACTGATGGAAGCAATTACCCGAGGCTGGAATACTAATACGCTGGATTCAACTCATTCATTGGTTGATAAAATTGGTACATGTAGACATGCAATATCAAACTGGCGACAAGAAAACCAATTAGGTGAGAAGAATAAAATTGAAACATTACAACGAGAACTTGAGGAAATACAAAATGATGATAGTCCTACTCAAGAGGAGCTGAATGAAATAACTCAAAACTAAAAGATGCTTATCGTGAGGAGAAACAATTCTGGCAACAAAAAAGTCGGAATCTATGGAACAGATGTGGGGACCTTAATACAAAATTTTACCATGCAACAACAAAACAGAGGCGAATAATAAATCGATTAATTGGATTACATAACAGTCAGGGTGTTTGGGTAGATGGCGATAATAAGGTAGAGAAAGTCGCAGTGGACTACTTTCATGACCTATTTGCCACTACTTCCCCAACGGCCTTTGAGGAAACATTAGGGGAAATCCAACCGGAAATAATGGAAATGGAAAATGAGGAACTACTTAGAATAGCATCTGAGGAGGAGGTCAAGAGGGCATTGTTTATGATGCATCCAAAAAAGGCCCCTGGCCCGGATGGTATGACGGCACTATTTTTTTAGAGATCATGGGAGATTGTAAAGGGAGATGTGGTAAGCATGGTCAATAATTTTCTCACATCAGGGACTTTCGACAAAAGATTAAATTTAACGAATATTTGCCTTATTCCAAAAACGGAGAGACCAACTAGGATGACGGACTTAAGACCAAATAGTCTATGTAATGTAGGATATAAAATTATATCAAAAGTCCTTTGACAAAGATTGCAGCTCCTGCTACCCAGGCTAGTTTCGGAAACACAATCAGCCTTTGTGTCCGGTAGGCTTATCTCGGATAATATTTTAATAGCACAAGAAATGTTTCATTGACTACGGACAAATAATTCTTGCAAAAAGGAATTTATGACAGTTAAAAAGGACATGAGTAAAGCATATGATCGGGTTGAATGGTCTTTTATAGAACATTTACTCCGAAAAATGGGTTTTGAGGAGAAATGGATAATGTGGTGTATCGAATCAGTGCAATACAAAATTCTAATTAACAGTCAACCGAGGAGAAATATTAAACCGAAAAGAGGGCTTCGACAGGGGGATCCTTTGTCGCCATATCTCTTTATCCTTTGCACAAAAGTATTAATAGCTAATTTGCGGAAAGCAGAGAGGGAGAAACTAATCACGGGAATGAAAGTCGCACAGACAAGGCCGGCGGTCTCACATTTGTTTTTTTGCGGATGATAGTCTATTTTTTGTAAGGCAACGCAGGAAGAGGCCTTGGTGCTACTCAATATTCTTAAGCAATATGAGGCAGTGTCAGGCCAAAAAACAAATTATGATAAATCTTCTGTTCAATATGGACATAAAGTTGATATGGTGATAAGGGAGTCTATGCATACTACATTAGGCATCACCAATATTGGAGGTATGGGTACATATTTAGGAATTCCGAAAAGTCTAGGGGGAGCCAAAACGAAAATATTTAATTTCCTACTAGATAGACAACAACAAAAGGTTAATGGCTGGACAGCTAAATTTTTATCAAAAGGGGGAAAGGAGATTCTTATCAAATCGGTGGCCACGGCGGTTCCCACATACGCAATGTCATGTTTCAGGCTACCAAAGACGTTAACCACGAAGATGACGAGTACAGTGGCAAAATTCTGGTGGAGTAATAATGGACAAACACGGGGTATGCATTGGCTCTCTTGGAATAAACTATGTAAACCAAAAATAGAAGGGGGACTTGGGTTTGGAGTTATTGAGGACTTTAATACGGCTTTGCTTGCTAAACAGTTATGGTGACTTATTGAATTCCCGCAATCACTATTTGCAAGGGTTTTCAAGGGTCGCTATTTCAAGAATGCAACACCGTTGGACCCCATACGATCGTATTCCCCATCTTATGGATGGAAGAGTATCACATCAGGTAGATCTTTGGTAAAAAAAGGCTCATCAAAAGAGTTGGTTCTGGTCATTCTATATCGGTATGGAATGACCCTTGGATTCCATCCTCACGCCCGAGATCAGCATCAAGCAAAAGATATATATATTATCCTGAGCTGATAGTCAATCAATTAATTGATCCCGCAACATCAATGTGGAATGTACCACTACTAAAACAGATAATCGCTACGGAGGATATACCACTAATTACGGGGATTCCAACGACAAAGGCACAACGGCCAGATGAGTGGGGTTGGAACTATACAAAAACAGGGAGGTACACTGTAAACTCGGGATATGTATTGGCACAAACATATCACCAAGAGAGTGATAATTCGCGCTTTTTCGGACCGGATTTGAGCCAACTTCGGGCACAAGTCTGAAAGGTTAAATGTCCACCAAAATGAAGTATTTTTTATGGCAAATTATATTGAATTTTCTCATTTGAGGAGTTCTTGAACTCTTTTGCAAATGAATAGAACCATTACAATGCACGTTCGTGTGACAATTCTAACGATTTTGAGCAGATTAGCCTTAAATATTTGAAGTTTTTTTTATATCCTCTCCTATCTTCTTCTCTGCTTCTGGTTCATCCCTCGAATAAAATCAGGTTCGATTTTTTTTGTATTTCGAGATCATCATCTGTCTCACCTCAGAAAGAGGTGAAAAAATTATAAACTGTTCCAACATACATGAGGTTGATAAATTATTCCAGGTCCTGAGAAAGTCTCTTAGACGATGCACCAAAATCATCCATGGTTGGTTTTGACACGGATGGATCGAACAATTTGGAGACTTTTGTCTACTTGTTAAAATTTGCTAAACATTGTTCTTCCCTTTTTTTTTTTGAAATGGTATTTTAAACAACAAAATTATAATATTTAAAATAACAGTCGCAATTTCTACAGTTTTTAATTTTATCAACAATCAGACTTTTAAAAATATCTAAAGTATCAGTCACTCACAATTTTTACAGTAAAAAATTTACACCACAGCCTACATTCAGTACTTACCAATCGGAGCCTATATTAAAAATATATATTTAAAATATATAATTTTTTTTTGTCGTCAATTTGATTTATTAATTAAAAAGAGTTTACATCCACTTTATAACACATTTTTTATGAGAACATATGGCTTTTTTGGCTAATTCATCTGCTACATTATTTGCTACACGACTAATCTGCTTAAAAGAGTAGCTACAATTGTTGGAGATATTCTTGATGTCATTCAAATAGGTTGTGATAGAAAGATGTCTCTAATCCTGAGCCCACTCTCTGACTTGGTTACGGTGAAGGAGTCCATAAACTGATTGATTATCTCCACAGAAGGTTAGATGATAATAACCAAGCCGGCAAAGATTAGTTGTTGCAAGTCTTAGTGCCTCAACTTCAGCCTCCTCGGATGATTGAATAGGTGGTAGAGCTCCCGATCCTGTGATTAGTTGCCTTCCCGTGTTGTCATATATTGGGAGATCGAGAAGATTAAGGAATATCTAGAAGATTATGGATATTTACCAATATTTAGAATAGGAAATTTAGCTTTATCTTAAATGTATTATTTACATATTAGTTTAGGAAATTAGATTGATTTCATCTCTATATAAGTCTATGCATCTTGTAACATTATTCTTATGAGAGCCTAATATAATTCTTCCATAACACATTCGTGTTCTTACTCTCATCACTTTATTATGGTATCAGAGTCAATATTCAATTCTGATGGGTTTTAGGTTTTGTTATCTTCCGCCTAAAAAAAAAATGAAAAGGAACGTGAATTGTTTTTCTTCCAAGAGATTCTGTTTTTCCTTCTTTTGATCCATGTTTTTTTTTCTTCGTGGTTGTGGAGATATGCATGAGCTCTTACGTAAATCATCATGAGATGCATGAGCTCTTATGATTGTGATGATTTCTTCCTCAAGAGGATGAAGATGATTGGCTGAAAACTATTAACGACCACATTGATATCGTTTGATGATCAAGTGGTGTTTATGAACTTGAATCTACAGATAGATTCGTTCAATTGATGTTTTTTCTCATTCTCGTGAGTAACATTCTTTTTTATCTAACTTCTCGCTTTCGTGAGTTGTTTTTCTACTTCTCAANTTTTTTTTATAAACTGTTTATAAGTTGAGCTTGTTTTGTTTTAGATTGTTTTATGAAGTTTTAACTATATTTTTTTATAATTAATATAATATACGAATATACATTTTCTTAGATTTGTGTAGGGCATGGAAAATCGTTGGACCGGCACTGCCCAATCGGATATAAACGTCAATTACTCGACGGCCGAGTATAAAGCCGATATTCTGAAAACTTGTCCAATCTCTTACGTGTTACCGCGTATGAGCTTGCGGGAGGGTATTGGGAGATCGAGAAGATTAAGGAATATCTAGAAGATTATGGATATTTACCAATATTTAGAATAGGAAATTTAGCTTTATCTTAAATGTATTATTTACATATTAGTTTAGGAAATTAGATTGCTTTCATCTCTATATTAGTCTATGCATCTTGTAACATTATTCTTATGAGAGTAATATAATTCTTCCATAACACATTCGTGTTCTTACTCTCATCACTTTATCATCATACAAGGCCCAACCAAATCCTGCTTCTTGTGCAGCGGAGATCCATGAGGCATCTACAAAACAGCATCTATTATTTGTACTGTCTAATAATTGCTGCATAGTAGTAGGAACATCGCCACTAGGATATGCTTGACTTCGAAATTGGTGATTTTGGGCTAGCCGCATGGTTTCTAAATTAGTCTATGAAGCTTCCAACCATTGCATGGCATCTAGCAAAGCCTTATTTATGATATTGGGAAGAGCCCATCTCTTATTCTGAAAAACTTTATCATTCCTTTGCTTCCATATTCTCCATCCTAAAATATGAAAGAGTAAAGTTTGCTTCTGGGACCCTTTGTTAAGATTCAAAAAGGAAGCATAATTATCAGAAAACTCATGGGAGAGAACAAAATCTATGGAAGGATTAGATAATGGTGCCAATTCCCACAGTTCTCTACTAATTCGACAAGTGAATAGCATGTGAAGCTCATAAGCAAGAGATAGAAGTCGAGGCAAAGATTCAAGGTATGAATCTTCCGCTACTAAGATATGGTTTATGCTCTTTCCGAAGGATTTCTGCTAACATATAGATGACCTGTTTTCTATAGAATTACTGTCTTCTGAAGTTGAGGTAACTCAGACAAAAAGCTACATTAAGGAACGCATTTACTGGTAAGCCCCCTTAAATTATCTAATACAGAGTTGGGATCTTCAGAGTTAGGATCTTTCAGTTCAGTTTAATTGATTACTGAGAATCATCTTGTGTTGCAGTAATCACTGCCAAACTTCAATTTTTGACATGCACCGACGCTACCCAAAGTGTAAGTATGAACTTTGTTTAGACTGCTATCAAGAGATTCGCCAAATATTTTTTTGTGCACAACCTGAAATCAAATAAATAATTTCTTTTTATGATAATGGATATTACAAAGAAGAAGCAATTTCGGAAGCCTATTCTCCTGAGAAAGAAGAAATTTCGGAGGCCTATTCTCCTGAGAATCCCATTCCTCGGTTTTCACTTTCTCTAAAAAATGGGTACTGCTGCATTTAGCTGGGGGTGGAGCCGCTATTACGCTCTTCTGCTCTTGCATAACAGTGATGATGATCACAGTTGTGTGAGGTCTGCTGCTTCTTGGGATGAAAACCAACATGTTTACGGTGGAAGAAACGAGGTTACAGGAGATTATTCTTTATGTTTTTCTAAAAATGGTCGGATTGCTTTTATGGTTCATCCATATGGTCTATCGCGGACTTCAGAGATAGAACGTCTTTGTTTTGACTTTACAACGGTATATATTTTTTCTTTCTTCAAAATTGTTAGGATTAGAGCTTTGTTTTAGAAGTTCTTGTTCTAGTCTTTTGGGACAAGTTTAGTGTTTCCTTTAGAAGAAACGAAGGAGCTTATGTTTTTGGCTCATAAAAATCTGCTGTATTATCTTACAGTTCTGTTTTTATTAATATATACAAGTTGCCAAAAAAAAAGAACTGATTGTTTGTTTTTTGTATCCTATACTGTATAGGCCTCCGTACCCCCAAAAGTTTTCGCAGAGAGGTTTTATCTTTGTAATACTTATGAACTCAACCTATGGAACTTCTATCTGATTGTCGCTGACATCCAGAGTAATTCTATGTACTACATCAAGAACGCTGCACCTTCTTTTCTGGAGTACCATGAAGTTACTCCCGGTGCATACATTTTGTCCGAGTGCCACTACAAGAAAACAAGGTAATATCCGACGGAATGCTATCCGTCTGAAATTTCCGACGGAATTGCGATGAAATTGTGACAAAGTAATAAACCGTCGGAAATCCGTCGGTAATTTTCGACGGATAAGATTCCGTCGGAATTTCGTCGGGAATTTCCGACGGTTTTTCGATGGAAAATATCCGTTGGCTCATTCCGACGGAATTGCGACCATATTGTGACAAAGTAAGAGACCGTCGGAAATCCGACGGAATCATATCCGTCGGAAATTCGTAAAAAGTTTCCGACGGATTTCCGACGGATTTTATAGCCGTTTGAATATTATAGCCGTTATGTAACCGTTGGAATTATGTCATAAATCCGTCGGAAATCCGTGGGAATTCCGTCAGAAATGTGCATATATTTTCCTATAAATGCAAGTCCCCCTTCTCTCATTCACTAGAAGAACAACAAAAGAAAAAAAAATCTCATCTAAAATATTGAAAAATGTCTTCTTCAGATCCTTATAATTATTTTCGATCATGGATGGACAAGCCTCATCAAATTCCGGCAACGGGTCTTATCACGGAAGAGTACAAAGAAGGTTTGCAAGAATTCATGGGATTCGCGACGATGCAGCCGAAAGCAAAAAAATCCGGTAAAATTTATTGTCCTTGTATAAAGTGTCGGAATCGTAGATTCATCGTGATAAGGGAAGTATGGTCACACCTGTATTGTAATGGATTTGTGGCGGGTTACAAGATTTGGTATTATCATGGAGAAAATGATACAATGGTGGATATTGCTAGTACTAGTGAACAATTTGTTGGAGATAGTTTAGAGGAACCTAGAACGGATCAGGTAGAAACTGTAGGTCATGTTCAGATGGTGAATGATGCGTTTCGTGAAAGTATACCATCGATTACTGAGTATGGAGATAGAGGTGAAGAACCTAACTTAGAAGCTCGGAGGTTCTTTGATATGTTAGATGCTGCTAAACATCCATTATATGATGGTTGTAGAAAGGGACATTCCCCTTTATCAGCTGCAACTAGGATGATGGGTATAAAGACGGATTTCAATTTGAGTGAGGAGTGTGTGGATGCAAACGCAGATTTTGTGAAAGATATTTTGCATGAAGATAATCTTGCACCTGAATCGTACTATGCGATACAGAAACTTGTTGGTGGTCTTGGATTGCCCTATCAAATGATAGATGTGTGCATCGACAACTGTATGCTCTACTGGAGAGAGGATGAAAACCGTTCGACATGTCGATTTTGTCGGAAACCTCGGTATAAGGAAACAAGTGGAAGAGTTCCAGTCCCACATAAACGAATGTGGTATTTGCCATTAACTGAGAGATTGAAGAGGTTATCAGAGCGCACAGCGGGGGCAATGAGATGGCATGCAGAGCATAACACAACAGATGGAAAAATTGATCATCCCTCAGATGCGAGAGCATGGAAACATTTTCAATCTGTGTATCCGAGTTTTGCGTATGAGGCAAGGAACGTCTACCTTGGATTATGTACTGATGGTTTCAATCCTTTTGGAAAGCATGGGAGGCAATATTCATTGTGGCCGGTAATTGTTACACCTTACAATTTACCGCCAACTTTGTGCATGAGACGAGAGTTCTTGTTCCTTAGGATTCTCGTTCCTGGACCAGAGCATCCAAAGAGATCACTTGATGTGTTTCTCCAACCATTGATTTATGAGCTGCAAATGTTATGGGAGCATGGTGTTGAGGCGTTTGATATTTCTTGTCAGCAGAACTTTCTCATGCGGTCGGTACTTATGTGGACTATTAGCGATTTTCCGGCATATGGCATGTTATCTGGATGGACAACGCATGGAAGGTTAGCATGCCCTTCTTGTCAAGATAACACAGATGCATTCCAATTGAAACACGGAAGAAAAACGTGTTGGTTTCATTGTCATAGGCGATTTCTTCCAAGCGACCATATATATCGTCGGAGCACGACGTTGTTTAGGAAGAACCGTCGAGTATTTGAGGGTCCACCTCCTCAGTTAGATGGAAATTATGCGTTGACTCATTTCAGAGATTTTGGTGCAGAGAGGACCGTTGAATGTGGTGGTAACGGGCATTATCCTGTGAATGCTTGTGGCGACCTACATAATTGGCACAAGAAGAGTATTTTTTGGGACTTGCCTTATTGGAAGGACCATTTATTGAGGCATAATCTAGATGTGATGCACATTGAGAAGAATTTTTTCGAGAACATAATGAACACCGTTCTCAATGTCCAAGGGAAGACAAAGGACAACGTAAAGTCTAGATTGGACTTGCCAGAATTTTGTTCTCGTAGGGCGCTACATATTTCAGCGAATGGGAAGGCCCCGGTCCCTGCTTTTCGATTGGATGCACCTTCAAAGGATGTGTTTTTCGACTGGATTGCCGATAGAGTTAAATTTCCGGATGGATACTCATCTAATCTTCGTAACTGCATTGATCGTGGAGAAGGAAAGTTTTCTGGAATGAAGAGTCATGATTGTCATGTTGTGATGCAGCGTCTCCTTCCATTTGCTTTTGCCGGTCTTTTACCACGTAATGTCCATGAAGCAATTGCAGGTACAATTAACAATTAAATATCTTATATATTTTATTCAAGAATTTCATTAATATTAGTTTTAAATCAATCATTTCCTAATATATTTCTCCTTGATGTAAACCCTAAACCCTAAATATACCCTAAAGTCGTCGGAATTTCGTCGGAAATGTTCATTCTGTCGGAAATCCATCGGAAATTTCCGACGGATCAAATTCAACGATCCGTGTGATGCGTTGATTAACCAATGGAAACGCATGCAACAAACCTCGGTATATTCGAAATCCGTCGGAAATTTTGGGTTTTTCGAGAAGGCGCGTCCTCTGGCCGCATATTGATTTTTTTTAATGAATTTTTTTAAAAAATTCGACGGATTTCCGACGGATTCGATCCGTCGGAAATCGTTATATATAAACAGAAAATCCTTTCTTTTTCCCCATTTCTTCTTCTTCTCTTCTCTTCTCTCTTTTCCGCCGTGAACCTCCGCTGCTCCTTCTCTCAACCACCGGATCCGTCCAAACCCTTCTCCTTCTCTCCCAAAACCGCTGGATCCCGCCCCAAATCGTCTCCTTTCCTCCGAAAATCATGGAAAACTCGTAAGTCTTCATATACTCTTATGCTTTTGAAGTTTTTTTTAAGATTTTGGTGTGTAAATTGGGTTAGAGGGTTAGAAAACTTGATTGAAATTATATTGTTGTTTGTTGCGTGATGTTAGAAGGTTAGAATTTAGATTTTTAGATGTGAATCGGATTTTAGGGTGTTAGAAATTAGGGTTTTTAGATTTAAGGTTTTAATCAAATATTTTGTATCTCAAAGAAATAATTTTTCCTTTGATTTTAAAATTATATTTCATAATAAACGAATTTCTATAATTTTTATAATATAAAAACGAATTTCTTATAATTTTTATAAGAAAGTTTTTATTTTCTTAAAAATAGAATTTTATAGTTTTTCAAAAATTTATTTTAATAAAAACGAATATCTTATAATTTGCATAAGAAAGTTTTTATTTTCTTAAAAAAATAATTTTAGAGTTTTTAAAAATTTTAATTTAATAAATACTAATTTCTTATAATTTATATAAGAAAGTTTTTATTTTCTTTAAAAACGAAATTTTAGAATTTTAAAAAAATTTAATATAATTTCTATAATAAAAAAACGAATTTCTTAAAATTGTTATTTAAGAAAGAAAGATTTTATTTTCTTTAAAAATTAAATTTTAAAATTTTTTAATGCTAATAATTTATAAAATTAAATTTTTTTGATACTTTGAAATTTCAAAATATAGTTTTTACTTTTGTTTTAATGCTAATGTTTATTTTTTTCTAATGTACAGAGAATTCCCGCAGCAACAAATCTCTGGTGGCCGTTCTCGTTCTCGTGGTGGCCGTTCTCGTTCTCGTCGTTCGACAGATACCGGATCTTCTGGTGATGTTCCGGAGTCCCAAGAATCCGCTGCCCGCAGTCGGATTTCTATCGAAGAACTTGTTCAACAGCCGAACCGGAAGCACTGCACCAAACTCGACCCGGAGTGCGAAGATGGTACATGGTAAGTTGTTGTCTAAAATTTTTAATATTTCTTCACCTTTAATTATTGTAAAATTTAAATATGTTTATAAAGTTTTTTAATCTACAATTTTTTCAGGTTCGGATTGGACCCTGAGATCAACAAGACCATATTGCGGATGTTTCATACCATGTTGCACCACCCATATGAGACCTACTCATCGATGCCGCCTGACGTGAAAGATTCATGGCATCGATCTTTCGCCGTAAGTTTTTTTTAAAAGATTTTCAAATTTTTAAACAAAGTTTTTATTTCATTATATCTTATGTAATTTGTTTTTACAGCAAGAGTTCACTTGGGATTGGCGGAGAACCAAAACCGTTCTCGCTGAGTTCGACAGGTTCACCGCCATCCAATACACGAGACACATGTACGAGTGGAAGCAAAAGTTCATCGAGGAAAAAGATCCGCCGAAGGATCTCGAGGAGAATGTCTGGAACGGTTTTTGCGAGTATTGGAGTCGGCCTGCCACAAAGATACAATCCGAAAAGAACTCGAAGAACCGGAAGAGTGACCGAGGAGGAAAGGGCATTTATGTCCACAACGGAGGTGCAAAATCGACCTTACGACAAGTGGCTGAAATGGTAAGTAAATTTATTTTTTCATAATTTTCTTATTTATTAAATAGTTTACCTTATATAATTTTTTTTTTGAAAGACGATAGAATCGGGTGGAGTCGTTCCCGATTACCTCGACGTGATGGAGACCAGGCACACCAACAAAAAGACCGGTGAAGTCCAAGACGTCGGTGTTCGGGAGGTTGTGGAGAAATGCAAGAAGAAGAAGTTCGATCGCCTCACCCAACTCTCCCAAGAAAATCCAGATGACTCGACCTCTTCGAACGAGCTAATCCGAGATGAGATCAACGACATTGTTCTCTCGGTAAGTTTTTTTTTATTTTTATTTTAATTTTAGATTTAATTTTAATTTTTATTTTATTTTTTGATATCTAATATCTTAATAATTTTGTTTAGGAAACTCGGCAAGTAAAAGGTCGAACCTTAGGGTTAGGCCCACTTCCGAGATTCGAGGGAGCTGATTCTTCTTCTTCGAGTTTTCGTTACCCTTCGCAATATCAACAAGAGATCCAACGGCTTAGCCAAGAAGTTAAAGAGCGTGATGTGATCGTCGAAGAAATGGGGAAGAAGCATGAACGGTTGGAGTCCGAACACCAATCGACACGGGAAGAGCTACGCCAGATGAAAGAAATAATGGAAGCTTCGTTTCCACATTTGTTTAAAAAGTAGTTCTTTTGTTTTAAACAATTTCTTTTATGTCTTTTTAAATTTTTGCTTTAAGACAAATTTATAATATATTTTTCTTTTCTACAATTTTAGTTTTAATTTTATTTTTTTTAATTTAAAATTAAATTCAATATAATTTATATTAAATTTTTTAATAATTTAACGAAATTTATGAATCCGTCGGAAATCCGTCGGTTTCTGTCCGTCACAAATCCGTCGGAAACTAATCCGTCGTAAATCCGTCGGAAATGAATCCGTCACACATTCCGTCGGAAATCCGTCGGTTTCTGTCCCTCATAAATCCGTCGGAAATTAATCCGTCGGAAATCCGTCTGAAATTAATCCGTCGGATATTTATCCGTCGGTAAATCGTCGGATTCATCTCCGACGGAATCCCGACAACCTTTTGATCTACTGTTCCGACTACTGAGTCGTCGGAATGCCGTCGGAAATTATTCGACGATCCGTCGGAAATCTGTCGGTTTATTTCCCTCGGTAATCCGTCGGAAATTTCTTACGGATTACCGACGACACCATTCCGTCGGAAATTTCCGACGGATTTCCGACCAAAGTTGAGTTTTCGACGAACTGTAACCGACGGACTATTTTGGTCGAAAATCCGTCGGAAACGCTTGTTTCCGACGGATTTTCGACCAAAATGGCCGTCGGATTTTGGTGTTGTTCTTGTAGTGTTCTTTAGTTATGTTGCAACAGGTAAAGCATCATGAAGAGTTCTCCACCAGAAAAGCTTGATTTTAGGAGGTATGTTCTGCTTCCAAAGAGATTTATACATGTGCACAGGAGTAGAAGAAGACTGGCCTTTATTGGCTCGAAGAAGGTTGTATCCGGACCTAACGGTATACTCGCCATGCTTTGTGTACAACCATGTAATTGTATCTGGTGATCCTGTAAGAGATGGACGAATGAGTTTTATGAGAGTAGCATCCATTGGATCAAAGAAATATGCTAATTTAGCTTCATCCCAGATTGAAGTGCCTTGAATGAAAAGCTCTTTCACTTTCATATCAAGATTTGTGGAGACACCAGACACAGTCGCTGGTTTAGAAGGAACAATTGGGAGCCATGGATCCTTCCAGACTTCCATTCCCCCAAAATCCATTTAACACCTTGTTTGAGCAATTTATCTCCAAGCGTAGCTTCTAAAAGCACCATTTCTGTTTTGCTTTTAGAAGTGTTGTTTTGGGGTAATACTTAGACTTATAGAGTCTTGCTAACAAAGCTGTATTAAAGTCTTTTAAATCGCGGATGCATAATCTCACAATTAATCACTCAAGCTGAGCAAGCTGGTCATATTACGGGATATCAAGTAAGTCTGGGTGCACCTTCTATTTCTCACATGCTATTTGCTGATGACTCACTTTTCTTCTGTAAAGCTACAACACAAGAGTGTCATGCTTTGCTTGACATACTAAAAACGTATGAGGAGATCTCTGGACAGGCTGTCAATTTCGAAAAATACTTAGAACTTCCTGAATCTATCGGAAAGAATAGGAGTGATACTTTCTCGTATCTCATTCAAATAGTAAGTCAAAAAATGGAGAATTGGTATCCCATGCAGGTAAAGAAGTCCTTATTAAAGCAGTGGTTACAGCTCTGCCAGCTTATTGTATGTCATGTTTTAAGCTACCTATAAAGATCATACAACATATAGTTCAGGCCCGGTTTTAAGGGTGTGCCAGTGCAAATCCACTTGGTCCCACTTCTTTAGTTAATTTTTCTTTACTATTTTAGGGTCCTAAATTATAAAAAAGAATTGCAAAATAAGGTATAGTTTTCAAATTCATAAGTAGAACCACAATTTGGATTAAAAAAATTTAGTATGGCACAGGGCCGGGCCTGATATAGGTGCAGTAACAAAGATTTTGGTGGTCTTCTCATTACGAAAGAACTGGCATCAATTGGATATATTTAAAATATATAATTAAAAAATAATCTAATTTCATTAAAAAAAAGATTTAAATGGATTTCAATTTAAAGGTTGTTTTTTTATAAAGTAAAAGATACATAAACTATAGCAAATTAAAAAATATATTAAAAACATAGATTAGATTATATATAGTTTTGACTCGAAAAAGATTATATATAGTTAAAAAGAATATATAAAAATATTAAATTATGGAATATGTTTCATATTTGTCTAAGCTTTTTTCAAGGTTTTGTAAACAACATTGTAATTTCGAAAATGAATGAAATTTTAGGCGATATAAAAATACATTTTTGTAAGAGATGTATCATTTTGGTGTAGATGTATAATATTTTTGTTTTTAATATAGAAACTCATTAAGTTTTATTTTTGGTATACATGTATTAAATACTTTACTAAATTTTAACCCGCCCTGAAGGCTGGTTACTTTTTTTTATTTGTTTTTGTTTTTATATTGTCAATCCAACCCAAAAATCCTGATATATTTGATTTGAGTTAGTTAAGTTTATTAACAGAGTTATGTATTTTTTACTAAAAAAAAATTTTCGTCAAAATCGTCCCATTATGTTATATTTCTAATTCCAAATTTTGATTTTCTATAGAAATACATTTTAGTATGAGATGTATAATTTTGGTATAAATGTATAATATTTTTGTTAATAATATAGAAACTCATCACTCGACTTTCACCCGTTCCGAAGTCCATCTTTACTCATTTTGTGAGAGTTTAGATAATAATTCATGAACCCATGGATAGAATTTGTCCAAGCTAATGGATAGAGTTATAAATTATAAATTTATATCCACCAAATATTTTTTACATATTATCTTTCTCTTAATTTTATTTATTAAAATTAATTTAATTGTAAAGTAAAATTAGAAATTAAATACCCGTGAAATCCCCTATATATTATTTGAGATACATTCTCACAAACCCTTTTATTTACAATGGTGTCATTTTGCTGATGTGTCACCACCACATTCATCCTAACATATCATTTAATGAAATTAATTAATATAATAATCATAAATAAAAAAAATATGAATTTCGTTTTTGTGGAATCGAACTTAAGACATCGTAGACAACATAATAAGCACACAACCACTTTCACAAAGATATTTTATATGTTTCCCAATCAGTTTCTTTTAGATATCTATACATTACTTTAGATATTAAAATTATAAACTATTTACATTATATGCCATTATCCACCTTCTGTTTTTTGATATAACTACAAAATATATATATATAAGAATTATTAAGCATCATAAGTAATAAAAAATAGAATAAATTTATCCATTAAGTCTTTTTGACATAACCAGAAAATGTATATAAAATTAATATGCATCATTAGTAATAAAAAATGGAATAAATTTATCCATTAAGTCTTTTTGATATAACCAGAAAATTTATATAAAAATTATTATATTTTATTAGTAATAAAAAATAGAAAAATATAATGGCCAACAAAATTATTTAAATTAAGTGACTTAATTAAGAACACTTTCATTAAGTCCAAAAATAAGAGTAGAGAAACAAATCAACGAAAATATATTCTTTGGCTGCCACTTTCATTAAGTCCCAAAATAAGTCTGATTCACTTAATTCTATTAAATATGATTTCATAGACTACAATAACACTTACCAACCTCCTAATTTGTCTAATATATTTATTTACATATACATAACTCATTGGGCTGAATGGTTAAGGCCCGTGTTGTTTTGATTTTTTTAGTATGGTTTTAGCTTTGGTTTTGTTGGACAATATCTATAACCCTCTTTTGGGCTTTAATATAATCCAATTTCAGTGGGAAAAAAAACTCATTAGTAATGCATAACTTACAAATCGATAGGCTTTCGATCAATATCTTTTGATTAGCATCAAGCATTAGAGCAAAATATGCATTAATATACAGACTCGCCCTATTCAATTTCTTATAGCTTTTTAAAAATATTATTTAAAAATAAATGTCTCTAAAAACATAGGTTAGTGCTTTTATTTTTAAAATTATATATTTTTCAGATATTATTTTCATAATTTATTTGTAATATCTCTTCATTTATCTTTCTAATTGTTTTAATATTATACAAATTTTAAACATTTTTCTACTATATTTTCAACATAGCAATTTATTATATAAAAAATTGTATTAAAATATTTTACTATAGTTTAATTTTTCAATTATAAAAACCTAAATAATAAATAAATTCAACTTCACTTAAACAAAACTAAATATTATTTTATTAATCTCGTTGATTAATAAGAATTTAATGAAAATTTGATGTTAAAATAATTAAAAAATATTATATTTTAAATCAAAATTCACTTATCCGAAAATATATAAATCTCACCCCGCGCAGGGCGCGTATTATCACCTTGTCTATTATATAAAACTTGGTCAACTCTCTCCCACAGACTGACATGTCAGCATAAGAGAGAGAGTGATATGTGACATCACTTAAAATAACCTGAAAAAAACCCCGCCTTTCACGATTCTCGCCCTATCGCCCTCCTCACCACGACCGTCGACATCTCGCTCCTCTTCAGACCAGCTCCGCTTCTCCACCTATACGATAACACCAAATCCTCATAAGTTTCGGAAATTTAAGATCCTCGCTGACTCGACAGATCGAAGATCTGTAGAAATTGTTCTCCCGAAGATGGCTTCTCGCAAACAGAACCGTCTGCGCAGTCCAAACTTCGTAAGCCCCTTTTGCCAATCTCTCGCTAACAGAACCGTCCGATCAACTCTCTCTGAGGTTAGGTTCATGTCATTCTCCCAATGAAAACATTTCTAAGTTTGATGGCCTCTAATCTGTTTATCTTCATCAAACCTGTTATTTCTAAAGAGGATTGTTCCATTGGAATTTAATTATGCTCTGGTCATTGCGCCTTCCTTTACTGTCTTATAGGCTACTGGTACGGTGGTAGCTCAGTCATTCGACCTGTGTTCCTTTTTGGATCATCGTTTTCTCCTTCAAGGTATACACACTTCAGCAACTTTGAACCAAATCTAAATCAGACAATCATTTCGTGCTTGTGTGTATGCTTTCCTACCAACATTGATTGCATGTACTTAGCAAGGGTTCTGGATTGAATAATGTTGTGTTTATATGAATGGGAAGGAGAAAACTCTGTAGTCTGTAGTATATGTCGTCTAATTTTTTTCTCTTTAATGGGAGTGAGCTTTTGATTAGGATACATGCATTTTGGTCTTGCAAGTCTGGCATTTCTTTTAAGTTACAATAATGTTAATTAAAAAATTAACATGTCTCAACCTAGCTAAAGGGTAATGACCAATCATGCATTTCGCTTTGTTAGAGCAGATCCTTGAGATGGACACTTTCAGATACCACGATCACTCTGTGTATGTCTCGGGAAGCGCTTACCGTACACGTGATGAGATCTCAGGCGTAAGGCAGGTTAGTTAATCTCCTACTTCCTAGGAATACTTCTCAATCATCTAAACTTTGACTTTTGAATCTGTATAAGTGTATCTTGTGGCCTTCAGGTGCGAGATCCACAATTGTAGAGTGAGAAAGTTGATCATATCTCATGACATAGCTACAGAGAAAGAGCTTAAGGTACATAATAAATCCTCCCATATTCTGTCAGAATACAATGGAATATTACTCCTCATCGGGGAATAAGTAAAACAAGGATACACTCTTTATGTCTTACCTTAGGATATGGAGAAAGAAGTAGATGCAGCGGTGGCTCAGGCCAAGGTAATGAACCTAGCTTTTATACCATGTTCAACTACTTGTTTATCAATTACCACCATATGCTAAAAACATATTTGTACCTCAAAACTAATGTAATTCCGGCTGCAAAGAAAGACGATTAGAGAAGTGCAGTGGAGCATTGTTTACAATTATAGATAGGTTCTAAAGTCAATTCTCATAGTCTTTGTTGTGTGTCGTGTTTGTTATTTGCAGGTAACCGAGTGCAGGAAGCAAGATAGTCACATCGTAGCACCAGTGGGAAAAACCGCAATGAGCTTTCGTCTCTCTTTCTTTCTCTCCGACCGACACTCTCTGAGGTTAAGTTACACTTACATTTATGTCTTTAGCTTACTGTCATCTTCTTCTTTTGATGTATATATGACTCTAAATTTACTTCGATGCTTTCCATATGATTCTGAGCCAGTTAAAATGTTGATTGAACGGCCACTTTGGCACACAATCAAATTACAAGCTACAAGTACTCTCCTAATCAGAAGTGTCTGGTTTTAGTTGACATTTCTCCGAAGATTTTAAAGTAGAAAGATGGTTGAATATTTGAAGTCGGCGAAATGGACAGAGGTAGATAAAATAGAATAGGTGGTCAAAGCTGGTTAGGAAAGGTACCCAAAATTCCCAAAAAAAACAGAGATCAAGCTTAATGACATGATGTGGATTAGTGAACGTCTCTGGTAGAAAAAGAGTTTACCCAATGCTCTATTGGTGAAGGATTTGATCAGTTATGGGAAGGTTTAAAGGGAGATAAAGCTAGAATAAGGGATTAGAATTAGTAGATATGGTCTTTTTTTTTCTTTTCATGGTCAATTTATAGTGTTATTTGTACTTTTTATTAGATTTAAATTCCAAAATACACTATCTCAGCTATCATAGGTTATCTTTTGTTATTCAATGGGTGATGTAAAATCTACATGTAAGAAAAACAAATAGAAATTAAAATGTATGACTCTGTTTTTGGGTTTAAAACGTTAGTTTCGAATGATTGTAACAAAACACAAGTTGAGATTATATATATATATATCATTTTAATGAGTTTCAAACACAAAAACAAAAAAATATAAAGACATGACGGAAGAAAAAATATATACGGAAAATCCGCGCGTTTACGCGGATATTCACCTAGTATTCAATAAAAAGTTAACATTTTAATAAGAATATATTATGTGTATGATGGTATTTGAGAAAACTTGGAATGCAAAATTTATTTAAATTAGTTTATAAAAGCTTTAAAATATTTTATAATATTTATTTGGAACAAATAGAATGTGTTCCATAATATTATCAAATCATGTATGAGACTGGATGTCCGAATTACACGTTTGAGAATTTGATATTTTTAAAAGTATTCTCCGAGATTTCCGTCTAAATATTGTGTTTTCCATTTATTTGTATAACAGATCGAAGGATGATTAATGCTCCAAGATTTCCGATTGTAAAGATCTAATTTCTGTTTGTAAAACATGAAATTAAGCTAATAGAGTAAACCAATAAAATTATCAAATTCATAGATATCAGTTTGATTTAAGTGATCTTTCAAGATCCGCGTCTTTTGTAAACAGGTTTAGGGTCGGATCTATTTGAGTCACTGAGTTGACTCAGTAATTTCGTGTTTTAACCCCATTTATACCTGTTACCAAACACTTTTCATTAATAAACTCAGTGACATGGATTGTAAATATAGCATTTTTCTAGTATCTCTAAAAATGTACTTATAAAATAATATTGTAGATATTAACATCTATGACTGTAGTCTGTAGTAAGTCTGTAACTAAAAAAAGTTAAATCGTTAACGTAACTCCTTTGTACTAGAGATCAACCCGCGTGTTGCGCGGTTTTATTTAATTTAAACTTGTATATTATAATTTCATATATTTACATTATTATTATGTTTATCTTTATTTTATATTTGGTTTTGCTTTGTTTTTCTGTTTTTATTTTAGATGTTGTTTTAATTTTTTTATTATCCTAAAATATGTACACATATTATTATAAAGTTATTTTCTTAACATAAATTGTGATGTGTTAATTGTTAAAAAACTTCCTCCTATACTTATATGCTGTTGTAAGTATATATGTCTCCCCACTCAATATATATCTATTCAATTTTTTTTATGTCCATTATTTCTATCGAGATCAACATATTGAATTCACCATCAAACCTAGCTTGGAAATTTTGGGACTGGTTTTTCGTTCCGTCCCTTACCCATCCCAAATTTTCCATCTATTCTCAATTCTGTTCAAAATAACTATATGTTTGGGATCATTCATTTTATTCAAACGGGTACGGAAAGAGTACGTGAGAGGAACAGATATGAGATTACGTACCCAAATTACCCATTTAAAAAAAATCTAAATTTGAAACTCTATATATTTTCTCGATTTTTTTTGAAATTACCCGAATTTTCTTGAAATTTTCCAACTTATTACGATTTTTCCATAATTTTCCCAAAACTATCCGAAATATGTTAGTTGATCTTTACCCCAATTATTGAAATTTTGGAAACATATTTTAGGTTAAAAAATTTCCGAATACGTCCCGTAACCCAAAAATTTCGTTCTGTTCTTATCGGATTGCCTTTTGTGAATTATTTTCCCAATTATTTGTTCCCGTCTCGTACCCATAAATTCTCGTCCTAAAACCTGAAATACCCAGTGCTAATTTCATCCACTCTTTTTTTATTTCTTATTCAAAATAACACTTTATCCATTTTTATTCCAAAAAGCATTTCTAATTTTTTGTTTTTGTAGAATAAATGTGTTTTTATTTTTAAATTTGGTTCTTGTTTATTTTCTTAATTTTAAATAATATTTTCAGTTTTTTTTTAAATCTCAAAATATATATAAACCTATTGTGAAATTCTTTTCCTAATATAAATTGTCATATGCTAATTCTTAAAAAACTTTTTCTTATATTTATACGCTATTGTAAGTCTTTATATGTTTTCCCACTTAATATATATATTCAATTGGTTTCTTTTTTTTCAGTGGCTTATTTTCAGCGATATGAAGAAAGTTATTTCAGCATTGATCTAATCCACTCTCTTTGTTTTTTTTTTATTTTAAATAGCATTATGATTTTTTTTGTAGAAAATTTATAGTTTTTGTTTTTTTAGATTAAGTATCTTTTTATTTTTTAATTAATGTGTGAAAGCTCAAAAATATATTTACCCAAAATATATAAAAGCCCATTTAAAAAATAAAAATTTGCTGATGTGGATAGCTTATATGGAGAGAGGTTTGCCTAATTATATATATTAGGAGAGAATCCGCGCGATGCGCGGATTTTATTTTTAATTTAAATTTATGTTATTCTATCTATATTTTGACTATTGATTTTATCTTGTTTTTTAAGAAATTTAATTTTTAGCTTTTTCTTGATGATCTGTGCAATCTTTTTCATACGTTATTTTATGAATCTTTACAATAAATTTCTTTTCATACTCTTTTCATTTGTCTAAACCCTAATATTATATTAATTTTTAATTTTTTTAGTTTATCATTTTCATCATTTATGTACATATCTTGTATTGGATTCATGTCTATTTAGTGTTTTAAAATTTTATATATTTTTGTATCCATTCTTATTTGTTTTTTTTTCTTCCATATAATTTCTTATCTTTACGATTTTTTATCGAATATTTTGTTGTGTCTTAAGATTTTATAGATTGGAGTTAACTTCTTAATTTATTCAATATCATATTTTTGTTTCACTTGTTCCCAATTTTAATTATCATAATTTTTGAAAATAGGGATTATTACTTCAAAAAA
Organism: Alliaria petiolata; assembly: GCA_020283515.1. Lineage (NCBI taxonomy): Eukaryota > Viridiplantae > Streptophyta > Magnoliopsida > Brassicales > Brassicaceae > Alliaria > Alliaria petiolata. Next base: position 34,443,122 of record JAHZTW010000006.1, read on the forward strand.
AGAAAATATAATGATATATTTAAAATTATGTAATATAATAATATTTATATATTTATTATTTTTAAATTAAATTTGAATTTCTTCTATTTATAATTTTTTTAAATATTTGAATTCAAATTTAATGATTTTATATAGTTAATTGTACATATGTTAATATTTATTTATGTTACTTGATTTTTTAAAATAAAAATTAATTATTTGTTTTTTTATTCTATCATTTTGAGAATTTCTTTATTTATGTGTTTGGAGCATCTTGTGAAGTTTGTAATTGATATACATTCAATTTTTTGAAAAATGCTTCTAATTTAATGTGTAAATGATTGAGACAATATTTAAAAATTTTAGAGAGTATTGTTAAAGAGTACCCATGGCATAATGGAAAAACGGTTGTCTTTTAATGAGGGGATTATGGGTTCGAATCCCCATGAATGTAAATAAGAGGATTAAAATATTTTGTTTGTTTCAGATTTTTGAAAATTAAATGATAAAGGAGAGGTGTCCTCCTCTGAAGTGCTGACGTGTCATCACCTAGAGAGAGGCCTTGCACTTTCATATAGTACTAGTGGGTGATCCGCGTTTCACGCGGAATATTACATGTCATTTAATAATATAGTTAGAAAAAACTTCAGCAATATAAAATTTTAATTTATTTAGCTATTAACAGTTTTATGTGATTAGTAAAATATAATTAATTGAAAACGGATATTATATAATAGAAAACTATATATATATATAGAAGTCAAAAAATTTTAAAAAGATTGCGTTCATAAATATTTACACACAAATTTAGATAGTCGAATATCTAATCTTGGTCCCACTAGTTAACTTTCGATGTAGAAAAATTATATGAAATATTATACTTACATTTCTCTCTTCTTAAATTTGAGTTGGATGTTCATTGATACACATTAATCTTCTTCGGTAAACGTCAATGTTTTCCAAATACATATACATTACATACAATATTGATCTCTTTTCATAAACGTTTGATATATTTCTAAGATGAACTCAATCTCTCTCTCTCTCTCTCTCTCTCTCTCACTTCCTCTCTTTCTCCTTCTCTATTTCTTTCTTTCTCATAAACGCAACATATTAAACTAAAGATAACATTTTGGTCCAGTTTTAACTTAACATTCACTATCCTCCTCCTAATTCTTCTTTTTCTTGCCTTTCTCAGTGTATGATTTTTCACTTAAGTGTTGTAGAATTTTTAGAAGATTTGTCCCATTATTTACTCTAAGATTGTGTTGAGCATGTTAAAGTTTTAGGATAACAAACCTTGTCTTTCATAACATGCATTCTTGTCATTCGAGCTTCTAAATGTTTATGTGAGTTTCTATTGTTGAACGAAGCATGTTCACTTGAACACCGATTTCTAGCTATCAAATTAAAAAATATCTTTTAAAAACTATGTACATTTTTCAGCGTGCTAATTCTTATTGATCTTTGAAAAAAATATATTATAGATGGCAACATTTTTTATTTTATTGATACAATTTTTTTTTGTCAGAATTTATACAAAGTTTATAATTTATAAACACTAAACTTTACAATTATAAGACTAAGTAGATTAAGTGGATATCTTTTTTTTTTTTGAACAAAATTAAGTGGATATCCATATTGTTCTTTTAATGGGTTAAGCACCATAAACTCTTCAATTAGTGGGATAATGGACATTGTTATTTTAGATTAGATATTTTAGTAATAAATTAATATTATCATAATAGTTTAATGTTTTAATTTTTTGTAACATTTTAGCTTTTTGTATCTGATTTTGTTTTTAGTAGAAAAACTGGATTTAAATATGATTATTGTTAAATTTTCTTGTTTTGGATTCACTAATAATATGAAAAGAAATTTACAAATTAGTGAAATTAGATCAATATATAAGCTATTTTTTTATATAACGAATGACCTTTCAAATTCTATTTGAAATTATTTATTAATAAATGATAGTTATTATGATAACTAAAAGGTAAAGGAATATAAAACGTATAAAAAATAACAAAATTAGTTGATGATGTGCCATTATTTGAAGGTATGTGTTTATGATGTGTCATCATGAGAAGAGAGTCTATTCTCCTTTATATATATAGATACTAGGTATTTTATCTGCGCTACGCGCGGATCTTTGTCAATAATTTAGTTTAATCTTTTTTTTTGTTAGTAAATTACCAAATGCATAATAGGTTTACGGTTTTTTTTTAATAAAAATTTATTAAACACACAATGTATCATTTTCTCTTACTTGTATTTATTTATAAGATTGCAAATTTTGTTAAGTAAAATAATAATAAGTTAATTGATTTTTACTTGTTTAAATAATTAATTTGATTTTTTAACACGTTTAATGATATGTCGTTTTTTGTAGATATAATAATAGAAGAAGAATAATTTAACATTTTATAAACATGAAAAAAATATTTCTTTAATATATATGCTTATATCGTATCTTTCAACATATTTTCCTATTTTTTTGTTAAAAGCCATGTAACTCTGATAACATATAGATGACATATAGTTTAATTGTTAATATGCATATTGAGTTTCGTACAAATGCATTTGAGACAAACAAAGAAGAAGATCGAGATATCGCAAACAAAAAGCTGTTTATAGCTTTGTTGGGAAGTTTCAATGATTATGAAAGGTAGCTTATTGCTTCTCCGTCGGGTTTTTAATATGTTTTATCTTATATCTTTCTTTCTTTTTTTTATCTTTCATATCAGTTTTATTTGTAGCCTCCTATTAGATAATATTTTTTCATCTTTTTAGGTTGTTGTGGAGTTTTTGAACCATTTATCAATGTATTAAATTATGCGTGTTTTCTCAATGTTATGTTTTGAATAGCATGTCTAGGTTTGACAATTTGCGTTTGATTCATAACATTGTCACACTTTATTATTATTTAAATATAATTTTATGAGTTGTTACTGATGTGTTATGTTATTGGTAGTAGCTATGTGCCTATATATATGAAATCAGACTTTAATCCTTGTCGTGTTTTAAGTGAATAGTAATTTGTCTAGTATTTTTAAATATTACTTATATATTTTTGGTTGCATATAAACTGCTTATACACTATTGTGAATGTTTTTACTATAATATTTAACTATATCTTTGCTTGAATGACGCGAAAAATTAATTTGTTTACGTAGTATTCAATTTTTTTGTATTAAGTAATGACTCACTATAAGTGTGGTTTTATATATTTTATTTTGTATATTATGTGTCTGATACACTGTTTTTTATCGTTTTAAAATGTCTATATGATAGTTTAATACTCGGATTATAAATTTACCGCAAGTTAATATTGAATTTATTAATTTTTATGTTATCCTCATAACATAATAACCTATTACTATAAAGACTTGGATTGTAGATGACTGAAAAAATTATGTTAAAAATATAAGTATTGATTAAATTTTCATTTGGTAATGAGTAAAGAGATTAGCTAGTACCTTTTAATCGATAATAAACAGTTCGAAATCCATCTGTAAACCATTTTTGTTGTTGTTTCGTGTCTCTTAATAATTGTTTTTGTAAGTTTGTTGAAACCAAAAAATGAAAGTATATGGATAAGGGAAAAAATGGAAGCAACCATTATTTTATTAAGCTCTTTGTATTTTTTTTTAAGAATATGTTTGGCTTGTATACTTGTGTAACCTATAACAACTTTATATTGTTATTTCTAGTCGATAGACTTGATACCAATACTTTTTATTGACATATACTATTATGTGAATGTATTGACATCTGTGTAAGACATAGTTTTTTTTTTGTTAAGAGAACCACGACTCCCTAATGCAAGATAGAGAGCTTTTTATTTTGATTTTCCAAAAAATTAATTTACACATCAAGATAATTTTCAACTTTTTAATATTTTTAACAGTGATTTCCACTTTATGTTAACATATATTATTCTATGGAGTTATTGACATGTTTTAAGATATAATTTCCTTATCTTTTTTATTTAGATTTAATATGATTTTCCAAAAAATTGTTTATATATCAAGTTAATTTTTAATTTTTTTTGTGTTTTAAATTAATTAGAATGTTAATCATATTTTCTATTTTTATATTTTATTTGTTAGTTACCTTGATTTTCCAAAACATTAGTCTACACATCAAGTTAATTTCTATTTTTAATATTTTTAACAATGATTTTCATTTGATTTGACATATACTATTCTATGGAGTTCTTGACATATTTTGAGATATAATTTCCTTATTTTTTGTTATTTACTTATATATTGTTAATTTATTTTAAGAAATACTATTTTGGTGACAAAATAAAAAGAATTACGGTTTATATATTTGTTATATTTTGATAGTTTTAAATTTATTTTGGCATATACTATCATGTGAATGTATTGACATTTGTGTAAGACATAGTTTCATTTTTATTTTTTTGTTAGTTAGCCTTTTAGGTTGATTTTCCAAAATTTTAGTTTACACTTCAAGTTGATTTCCATTTTTTAATATTTTTAACATTGATTTTCATATTATTTTGAAATATACTATTCTATGGCGTTATTGACATTTTTAAGTTATAATTTCTTTATGTTTGTTAATTTAGATATAATTTCCTTATTTTTTGTTATTTACCTTTTCTATGTTAATTTTCCAAAACAAATGTTTATATCTCAAGTTTTTTGTGATTTAATTTAATTAAATTATTAAATCATATTTATCATTTTTGTGTTTAATGAGAACGCTAATTTGGACCAATCAGATCGAGTTTCTTCGTCCTATGTGGACGTCCTCAATGGCATAATGCATCAACTTTTATATAGTACTAGGTCTTTTATCCGCGCTACGCGCGGATCTGTGTTAATAATTTGGTTTAATCTTGTTTTAAATAGTAATTTTAAAATTATCAAACGCATAATGAATTTAAAGAAATTTTGTTTATAAAAAATGTATTTAAAAGATGATGTGTCGTTTCTCCAACTTATATTTGTTTATAAGATGATAAATTTTGCTAAGTAAAATAATAATATATTCAATTTTTTTTTACCTAATTAAATAACTAATTTATCTAAAATACTAATATGTTTTTTCAACATGTTTGAGTTATATGTCATGCGTGTATAAATAAGATTAGAAGAAGAATTGTTTGACATTTTTAAAAACTCGAAAAAAAATTAATGTTTATATCGTATCTTTCAACATCTTTTTCATAAATTTAATATTTTTTGTTAGAACCCGGATAACTCCGACAACATACAGATGACTGATCATTGAGTTGCTAATATGCAGACTGAGCTTCGTACAAATGTATATGAGATAATCGAAGCAGGGGAGTGAGATATCGCGAATAACAAAAGACTGCCTATAACTTTGTTGGGAAGTTGCAATGATCGTGTAAGGCAGCTTCTTGCTTCTCCACCAGGTCTTCCACAAGTTTTATCTTATATTTTTCTTCATTTTTATCATTCATGTGAGTTTTATTTGCAACATGCTATTAGATGTTTATTTTTTCAAACCTTTTAGGATGGTGTGTAGTCTTTGAATGATTTATCTTTGATTAACTTCAATATGTTTTCTTCACGTTTTAAATTTGAGTAGCCCGTCTAGGTTTGTCAATTTGCGTTTGATTCATAACACTGCATAACCTGTCTCTTATACACATCTAGATGTGTATAAGAGACAGAATATAAACTGTATACAATATTTTTGATGTGTTTATTATACATTTTAGCTATATCTTTACTTGAATGACATGAAATATTAATTTGTTTGCATAGTGTTCAATTTTGCTTTGCGTGGGCTCTTTGAATTTGACATTTCACAGTAAACATTTGATGAGGTTAAACTAATATATTTAGTATTTTTTTTCTTAAAAAGTTACATAAAAAGAGTTCTAAACATTTAATGAAGTTTAAAAATTACATAAAACCGCGCATAGCCAAATCAATTGCTAAATTGTTACAATTGACCGGCTGATTAAAAAAAGGCATAAAGGATTGTTAAAAAAAACCATAAATGATTAATAGTAAATGAAGTTTGTATTTGAAATTATAAGTTGTGTGAGTCTAGAGAAAAACGTGTTTACTCTTTAAGTTGTAGCCTGTAGGTGAATTTCTGTTTTGTTTTTAACCACACCATTGAAGTTCTTCTCATTGTCGATGAGGACCACTTTTCCAATGGCATCTAAACAGAGTAATTATAGTGTTAGAACATGATATTATAATAGATATGTGTACATGGAGAGAAGAAATAATTTTACCGTATAGGTCTTCGTTCTTGTCAACTGCTTTTTTAAACTCGTCATAAGAACGGATCCTAAACGTTTGCCTCTCAATAGTATGGTCATGCTGATCGGACTTAACCAACTCTGTTTGCTGAGTGAATTGGATTAGAACCTTGTGAGTAGACACCCTATAGCTGGTTTTGTTATCAATGACCAGAAAGTTTTTAATCTTGTAGACAACATCGGCCTCAAGGTTTGGCTCATAGGAACCTATTCGGTTAGCTGACGGTTCAATTATTAAGTTTTGGATTTCAATTTTTTTTTCTATTATAGAGTTTCAATAATTGATTTTGCAGAAGAAGAAGCGTCTGAAACAGCCATTGTTTCAATAACTTTTCTCTATCTCTTTAAGAATTCTTTTGATTTAGCAAGTTGTAAGACCTATTAAATTTCACCGATGTGCTTATTTATAAGCAATATCAATACCTTAAATGGGAAAATTTTGTTTTATGTTGATAGGAAATTAAAAACACACGTTTTTTTTTGTTTAGCTTTTTCATATTATTGTTTTTCCATTTTAGTGGTACATATATAAAAATAATAAGTAATAGCTCTAATTGTATTGAATTTTCCTGTTTTTTTCTTTTTTCATTTTAGTGTTACATTCACGAAAACAGTAAGTAATGTTGCTCTAATGATATTGAATTTTATTTTTTACTTTAAAAGTGACTATTCTTTGTTATAGAAGCAAAATTATATATAATTTGATTAAATAATTAATTATAGATTATGTAAATAATTATATATTTCGTTTTATGTTAATAGGAAATTAAAAAAACGCATTTTCTTATTAGTTTAGTTTTTTCATATTATCGGTTTTCCATTTTAGTGTTACATATATAAAAACAGTAAGCAATTGCTCTAATGGTATTGAGTTTTTCTATTTTTTCCTTTTTCCATTTTAGTGTTACATTTATGAAAACAATAAGTAATGTTGCTCTAATGGTATTGAATTTTCCTTTATTTGTTATAGAAGCCAAATTATACATAATTTTGATTAATTAATTAATTAATTATAGATGATGTAATTAATTATATATGATGATGTGTACCAATAGAATTGAGTCTTTTAAATCCTATGTGACACCCTTAGAGGCCTATGGCATCCACTTTTATTAGTAATTAGATTAGGACCCGCGTTTTACGCGGATTTATAATAACAAAATTTTAAACCTATTAAAAGTTTTTTTTAAAAAAAAATAGAAAACAAAATCGGATTACTACTTTAAGAAAATATATATTAAAAACACAAAATTGAAACCTAAGAGTTATTTATTTATTTTAATTCTCATATGTTTTCAGTTAAAATATTCAAAACACAGAATCTGTTGCGGACCCTAAGCAACATTAACCATATTTCTTTTGTAGTTCACATATTTTATCAACTATCTTTTTTCTATTCTGGTGCGTTAAAAACTTGGATGCAATTCGAGTCATTCGAGTATGTTAACGATCTCTCCATTAAATCTCTCCAAACAATGTATTTCTTTCTCTTCATAGTCATCTCCCGTATATGATCTCTCTGCTCTCTACCAAAGTTATGCTTCTCAAGATTCGCGTCAAAAGTCTCTCTACATGATCTTCCTCCTCAGTGAGCTCATCATCGTCCAATGTCATATCATTAGCATATATGATTTCATTTTTTTAATTGGAATATATCATAGTTAATCTTATTACGTTTTTTTTTCTTTTCTTAAATTCTAATAGATCCCTTTGTTTCATAATAACAAAATTTTAAACCCGTTAAATTATTTTTTTCAAAAAAATAGAAAACAAAATCGGATTGCTACTTTAAAAAAAATATATATATTAAACACAAAATCGAAACCTAAGAGTTATTTATTTATTTTAATTCTCATATGTTTTCAGTTTTTGAAACCTAAGAGATATTTATTTATTTTAATTCTCATACGTTTTCAATTAAAATTGATTCAAAACACAAAATTTGTTGCCGATCCTAAGCAACATTAACCCTACTTCTTTTGTAGTTCACACACTTTATCAACTATTTTTTTCTGTTCTGCTGCGTTAAAAACTTGAGTATGCAATTCGTGTCATTCAAGTATGTTAACGATCTCCCCATTAACTCTCTCAAAGGAAACAAAGTCTTTCTTTCTCTTCATAGTCATATCCCGTATATGATCTCTCGGCTCTCTAGAGAAGTTATGCTTCTCAAGACTCGCGTCAAAAGTCTCTTATTATTTTTTTTTTTACTTTTTTAAAATTCTAATAAATACTTTTGTTTTTTATATATTGAAATATATTTTATTCAAATAGATCCTTTTGTTTTATATTCCGTTTTCTTTAGATATATACATTTATTTTATTTTACTTTATTTTTTTGCTATGACATGTGTCGAAATCTTATCGATTAACTTGACACGTGTTGCGATCATGTTAATTATTAACATTGACGCATCCTACTTTATATAATAAGATATATATATTTTTGACAAATTAATTATCCTATTTTTTATCATAATTAAAATGTAGATTATGATCTGCGTAAGCGCAAATATATTATAATAAAATTTAAAAGTCATTAAAATATTGTTTTAAGAAAATAAAAATCAAATATGATTACTACCAAGAAAAATATATGAAAAACACAAAATCGAAACCTAAGAGTTATTTATTTATTTTAAGTTTCATTTATTTTCAATTAAAATATTCAAAACACATAATGTGTTGCGGATCCTGAACAACATTAACCATACTTTTCATATAGTTCACACACTTTATCAACTATTTTTTTCTGTTTTTTATCGTTAAAAACTTGGTATGCAATTCAAGTACTTTGAGTATGTTAACAATTTTTCCATTAACTCTTTTCAAGCAAATAAAGTATATGTTTCTCTTCAAATTCATCTCCCTAATATGATCTCTCTGCTCTCTAGAGAAGTTATATTTCTCAAGACTCGCATCAAAAGCCTCTCTACATGATTTTTGATATCCCCCTCCTCATTGAGCTCATCATCGTTTAATGTCATATCATTAGAATCTAGAATTTTCTTTTTTAAATTGAAATATATCTTAGTTAATCAAATTTTTTTTTTAATTTTTTTTGTTTCTTCCTTATATATCTAGAGAAGTTATGCTTCTCAAGACTCGCATCAAAAGCTTCTCTACATAATTCTTGCTATCCTCCTCCACATTGAACTCATAATCGTCTAATGTCATATCATTAGCATCTAGAATTTGTTTTTTTTACTTGAAATATATCTTAGTTAAACTAATTTACTTTTTGTTTTTATTTTCCTTTTCTTAAAATGAAATAGATCTTTTTGTTTTAATTTCTTTTTATTAAATTAAAAAATATCCTAGTTAATTTTATTTTACTTTTCTAATCTTATTCGATAAATTTGAGTTTTTTTTTGAAATTCTTTTTTTTCTTTAAAAATAATATTTTACCAAGAAACGTATCAAAATCTAAAGCGATAAAATTGACATGTGTCGAAATCTTATTGATTAACTTGCCACGTGTCATGATCATATTAATTAATAACTTTGACATTTTTTTAGTAAAATTAAAATTTCTTGTTTACTTTTGTTTTGATTTTCCTTTTCTTAATTGATATATGTCTTTTTTTATCTTTCATTTTATTTTATTTAAGATATTTATTCTTAAAAATAATAATATTTTCCTTTTGTTTTTAGGATTAGTATATTTTTATTTATAATAAGATTTAAATCAAAACACATGTCAAAATCTAATCGATTAACTTGCCACGTATCACGATCATGTTAAAATTTAACTTTGATGCATCCTACTTTATATAATAAAAAAATAAGATAATAGATGATTTAGGGCACACCGGTTCCTTTAGATAATTGACTTTAACCGGATTGACAAGTTTAAACCGTCACTTAACCAGTTTCGTTATCTTAGCCTATAATAAGAACGCTCTCCTACACTCAACAAACTCTTTTAGGGTACGCCGTACACCCGTTTACATTGTTACCCACGAAACAGAGATCTGGATCGATCTCAAACCATTGCCCCAGCCTGAAGCAAGAATCGATCCATTGCGATTTCGATCTTGATCTTCGTTGTCGGCGAAAGGATCTCTTCATCGGAAAAGGTAGATCGTGTAACTTTTCTCTCGTTTAGCCTGTTAACGGTTTTCTGTTTATTTTTCTAGTGGTAGTGATTGTCGAGAGATTTTGATAATCGGGCTTTAACTCTATTGAATTTAGCGATGCTCTTCTTTCAATTTTGGAATCCCAATATAAAAAGAAAGATTGATGTTTTTGATCTATATTTGCAGGTGGAAACGGATCTCGGAGTATTTGGATCCGGGTTTCGATTGAGAAGTATGATGTTTGTGATATAGTTTCTGTAATATGTTTGCAATATCTTGATCGAATTGGTTATGGAGTTGTTCTCTTACTCTCTCTCTCTCTTGCGTTATGTTTCCTTGGGAAGATTGTTTATGAGAGTATTATAAGTCACTAGGTTTGGTAAAATCAAAGTGTTGCTTTCCCAAACGAAGTGACTTATAATAATCTCATGAATGGATTTCGCAAGTCTTTAGGAGAGAAGAGAACACTTGAATTGAAAAAATGGATTAGAGAAAGGGAGACCCTTCTTCTTTGAAGTGAACAACAAGATAAATCCCATGCATAATGGAAGATGCTTGGGATTTATTTTGTTAGTCTCCAAAAGAGTGTTCCTTAGTGTGTTGCTTGACTTATAACAATCTCATGAATGGATTTTGCAAGAGAGTAGAGGATGCCTTCTTGATTTGAAGGGAATCAACAAGACAAATCCCATGCATCTTCCACATTATCAGCCTTGAACATGAAGGCTTGTAAAATGGAAGATGCCTGGGATTTATTTTGTAGTATCCTCTTTTAAAAGAGTGTTGCTTGTCATCCATTTTCTTGTAACTTCTTTTCTTGCTAAAGAAGTGGTAGCCGTTTTCATATGGTAAGAGAGAATAACATGTTCTTAGTGAGTCTTTTTACTTTGTTTACTTCATTTTTACCAATGGGACAAAGGTTGCTTTCCACTGCAGATTGATGTGTTGTTAAAGACCAAGTGACCAACCAAAGTCTGGGGACTGGGGTAATCAAGACATGTGTTAGAGATATACCCTATGTTATTGTTGCTGAGTTTGAAATTTTCTATATTCTCTAATGTATTGATGAAAACCATGGAATAAAAATAGTACTAGCAATTTTGTGCCAAACAAAAACTACAAGAGTAGTAGAGAATCATTGTCATCCAAAACCAAAGCTTGTGTACATCACTCTTAAAAACCTTTCTTGTTATAAAGCTTCTTTCTTGCTCTACAATAATTCCTCCTCTTTTGATTGGACTTAGAGAAGATCACTTAAGATTTATCTTGTTTTTGGAAGATGATGAAACTTCGTTGACATGCCAAAGTGTTATATAATTCACTACCTTTTCTAAGCAATGGTTGTTAAGACTTATAGTACTCTGATAAGTGGACTTTGCAGAGACTGCGACTAGATTTGGACCGAAGAAGAAACCCCCAAAGGGTAAATTTCTTGGGAAAAACGTAGTTTGTTTTTTTTTTTTTGTTATTATTCTCCTCTTGTTCGGTGTGGAAACTAACATTTCTGGTTCGTTTCTGTTTTCTTTAAATTTTGTTGATAGGTGTTTTATTGTGGTTGACTCAACCACTTTTTGTCAGCCTTTTTTACAAAAGTTTAACAAAAGATTGGTAGGTATTACTTATGTTTGTCTGAATCTCGAGGTGGTTAGATTTTTTAGATGAAACAGAGGATTGGTCCATACCTTACGGAACCAGCAGACATGCATGCAATCACATACTTCCCTTTCTTAAGTTTCTTTTCAAGTCTCTCTCTCACTCTCCCTCTCCTCACCATGCATGTGTATCATCATCCCTCTATAAATACATCTGCATCTACTAAAACAGAGAAGAAGTCTCCACATCTTTAATCTTTTGGCCAGTGCAAGAGAAAGAGAATGGAACATATCTACCAATTCCAACAGTGGCTCCTCTTCGTAGGTCTTGGAATGTTGCTGTCTCTTTCTCTATGTAAGTTCTTATCCATAATATCCCTCTCTCTCTCTTACGGCACACCAATTCTGTATTTTGAATTTTGTCAATCTTGCAGCTGTGAAGGCCAATGACTTGGAAGGTTCCAGTGATAGAAGAGGCATTACTCTCAATGCAAGAAGCTTCATTTCCAATTATGAAAACCGCACCGTTCTTTCCAGAAAGCTTCTGCTCTCTCCCGGTAATTCATAGTCAGTGTTTGGCTTCACATATCCATTAGTATCAGTCTCTGTTTCTATGTTTTAGGAACCCTAAACACACATTTCCTTACTTATCCAGTACTTCATAGACACTGTTGGCTTTTAAGATTAGTCTCTGTTTTTATGTCTTAGGAAGCTCTAAGGACACTTCTTAGACACTGTTGGCTTCACATATCAATCATAAGATCAATCTCTCTGTTTTGATGTTATAATAAACCCTTTAAGACACATCTTACAGAGAAGACATTTTCAGACATTGGCGAAGGAACCAACAGGATCGGACAAGACTGCTCAAAAGAAGATATTGTTGTCTATCAAGGCTCAACAGTTCCGCTTCCAAACGGAGTTCCTGCATTTACAGTTGAGATCTTCAACGCATGTGCCTCGGATTGCAGAATCTCACAGATCCACGTCAGTTGTGGCTGGTTCAGCTCGGTCAGACTAGTTAACCCTAGAGTTTTCAGGCGACTCTACTACAACGATTGTCTGGTCAACGACGGTCAACCTCTTGCTCCTGGACAGACACTCTCCTTTCAATATGCTAACAGCTTCTCGTACCCTCTCTCTGTTTCTTCAGTCTCTTGCTTCTGATTTTTAGTTAAGTAACAAATTTGGTATTTTTCCACAAGTTTGTATGCATTTTCATCAAACCGAGTTCTTGGAATGGATAAGTAACAAATTTGGTATTTTCCACTAGTTTGTAAGCCAACTTTTTCTGGTTTTGTTTAAAGACGGTTTAATAACAAATATATGAAGTGAGAGAGATCAGATTCTAGTGAGTCTTTTATTCCACATTTTCTAATGTTATTAATGATTACACAGAGGAGATAATAAGAGTTGATTGATTTAGTGATAAGCCAAAACAAATTAACACATAATCCAAATCTTCATATCATCATCATCATTATTGTCATCCAAACATAAAGCTAATAAAATCTCTCTAAATTAACCTCTCTTATTCTAAGATGATCCTTTCTTCTTTTTGAGTTATGGGGGAAAAAACCGAATGATGATAGCAACCGCGAACATGAGTACAAAGATGTAGGAAAGAGCTAAAAATGTCTGAGATCCGGATCGAAAACTCCAGGTTGAGTCATAGACGAAAATGTGAGGTTTGGAGTAAGTGGTTGAGGATACTCAACTGTTGTTGGTTGAAATGAGTAAGCACCGTCCATTTGTTGAGGCGAGCCATCGGACCAAGGAGAGGTCAAAGTAGTGGTCATGGCCGGTTCAAGAACATTTGAATATGGCATGGATTGTTCAGGAACATGTGGTTGAGCCAGCATATGAGATTGATACTCACCAAATGGTTGTTGGAATTGATCACCATTAGATCCTGACGAGTCTTCAAGTAAGCTTTCAAGAATTCGCATATATAACGAGTCATGAGGATCCTCTTGAACCGCGGTGGCATTGGGAGGAACCGGTGAGGTTCGGTTTATTGGCTCCGGTCTGATCTCCTGACGCTGTGGAAGGTTTTGAGGTGAAGGCGGCTCACATGATTGATAACCCGTTAGTTGCTGAACAAGGCTTTTGAAGTCGTCCTTGTGTACGATGTACACTCGCGTTTTCGGTTGCGGTTGCGGCGGCTGAGATATGGCGTTAGCGTTAACGTGTACTTGGTGGAAAATACTCTTTCGAATGTACTTGCCACTCTTGTTTACTCTCAAGTGATCATTTTGTGGTCGATGATTCATCTTTCAACACAATAGAGTCACTTTCAAAGCTAGAAAGCTTCACGAGAGGTTATGACTAATGAATCTCAAGCTTATTTAAAAAATAATTTTACAGATACACACTAACACATAGATATAGAAACACACACACACACACACGCAATCAAATATTATTTATCGTTGACATCATATTTCTCTTTAAATTCCTGATTTTCTTACCACTTTTAGTTCTTGATTTTTTTTTCAGTAATGAGATGTATCCAGCTATAATTAAAAATTTGTTTTCCTTTCAAATTTGTTTTCTACATTTTCTTTATTTTTCCTGAAAAGTTGAAGATATCTTACATGTATGTATGGGTGTGTCTTCCTATTTTTTATGTTGTTCCTTTTTGCATCACTGTTAATTTTATAGTGCTAAACTGCTGATAAAGAAATAGAAGTATTTCTTTTTATTTTGTATGAAAAGTTTCTATTTTTTTCTCCTTTCTACATGTTCTCTCTTTTCTTATATTTTGTTTCTTTTTGTATGATTTTTTTTTCATTATTATCCAGGATAAGTTTTAAGTATTTTTATTTAGTGAAACACTTTTTATTATACAAAATAAATAAATAGAAAAGAGATATCTTGGCGAATCTAAACTCATTAATTTAACCTCCTTAAACTCTTCTGATAAAGGATTTTTGCATATAATATCATCTTGATATCATTTTTTTTTGTAAAGTTTTGATATCATTTTAATACAAGGAAGCTGTTTATATCTGTTGAAAAATCAATGTTTCTATCTAACACATAGTTTTCCTTTTAAGTGATTTTTGCATATATTATCAATTAAGACATGCACTATAATTCATATTATTTATAACGTATTGACATAATTATAATGTATGTCTTAATCTATTTTAATAATATTATTTTTGTAAATGATAGACGAAATATATCATCAATTTCCAAAAGGTATGATTGGTAACAGCTGTAACTTTACGTTTTTGCTTTAAAAATATGGTTGTAGGTTTTTTTTTTGTGGGTATAGATTTTATTGCTTTAAATTTTTGGCTGTAAAATTGTAAAATTTGGAAAGCATAAAATTATGTGCTTTAGAAAATAATGCTTTGTACAGCTAAGAAAATAAAAAAATGAAATATTTTTGCTGGAAGTAAAAAAAGGAAAACTTAAGATTTTAGAGCTTGATTGACATGATTTATAGCTGTACACTTAATTTTGGCTGTGTACAGCTTAGAAGATTTTCTCTATTAAAACTATAGAGGTTTGTCCAGATTAATATGCATTAGTAACGCTCATAAAAAGTTGTTAAGAAACTAGTATTTTAAGATTATTTTGTCCTTATCAGACGTTGGGTTAGTTTCTAACCTGTGGTGTTAATGTGATTGTTTGTGCAAACATTAGCCTTCAAGCAGGGGCGGACGGACCCACATGCAAAAAGGATGGGTCACTTAACACAGGTTAAATATTAAATATGAAAGTTTTAACCTGAAACAATAAAAAAAATAGTATTTTAAATGGTTAAATGCCTTGTGTTTAAACCTTCCAACCCAAGATCAAGTGTCCCTCATTACACAAATGTTAGAATTTTATTTTATATATAATAATATAATTAAACATTATTTGGTTTAGTTTATGAGCCAGGTAAAAATATTTTCTGGGTTTTCTGGACCACCACTACCTTCGAGTAATATATTATGTAGAATGCTAATCCTAGCATATGCATATAAATACTTCAATAGCCTAAAATGATAAACACATTTGCAGTCCAACTGAACTTACGAAAATGAACAGAAACATTAATCAGAATTCAAAGTAAAATTAATTTTTTATGACCATAAAAATGTAAAAGGCGATGTCTCTCGACGACGTGATCACGAAACTGTACTCGATTCCTACGCGACTTATCATTCTAGCAACGTGTAAACAAAAAGGCATACAAGATGACATAGCCGATAAACTATTCGGTAGAATTAAAAATTATATTAGATAAGGTCATTAATTTATTCATTATCATAAAGAACATATACCGTAAAAAAACTAAAACATATATGGAAAATAGAAAATTAGGAAATATCGAACACAAATTGAATAACATGTAGTATGGAAACCATACGAAAACATATGTACAACGATAGAAATCTAAACCGTAAAAAAATAGCGAATATGAAAAATAGCAAACTCAAATTGAATAAAGTAAAGTAAGGCAACCATAAAGAACATATAACGATAGAAATATAAACCTTAAATTGAAAATCACGAATATGGGAAATAGCAAATTTAAATTGAATAACGTAAAGTATGACAACCATAAAAAAAATATAAATTTAAACCCTAAATAAAAAACCATGAACATACACACTTGTTGAGATAATTGGGCATTTTAACATAAATTTACTACAATTGTTGCGGGGGAAACAAAATTTATTCTTTACAACATAGGTGCGAGTTCATGGAGACGATAGTATATATTGGTAAGGCCGAGTAGAAGAATAAAAAAACTTTTTTTGAAAGCTCATTATCATCAATTCAAAAGTTTTGTGATAATTAAGGTTATTTACCCTTCTTCAAATTACCCATAAAATTTCTTCTTCAGACTCCTAAACTTTTGATTTGTTAACCCCAAAGCTGATTTTGAATATGCTTTTAAGAAATTAATGAAGAGTGAGAGGAGAAAGACCAAGAAGAAGCTAAGCTGGTGGCATAAGATAAGGAAGGTGTTGATTTATGGAGAAGATTGGTTTGAAAAGTCGTTATATGTTCGACCACTTGAGAGTTTTAGTGTGGATGAGAATTACGTGAAACAAATATATATATGAAGAGAGAGAGAGACAGAGAGAGAGAGAGAGAGATCAGATTCTAGTGAGTCTTCTTTATTCCACATTTTTAATGATTACACAGAAGAGATAAGAGAGTTGACTGATTTAGTGATAAGCCAAACAAATCATCATCAGCAGCAGCATCCAAACATAAACCTTATAAAATCTCTCTAAGCCTCTCTTATTCTAACATGCTCCTTTCTTTTTTTTAGTTATGGATGAAACCTCTGAGGATATATGGAAGGAAAAACCCGAATGGTGATAGCAACCGGGAACATGAGTACAATAGATGTAGAAAAGAGCTAAAAATGAACATGAGTGCAAGTACAAGAGATGTATAAAAGAGCTGAAAAATGAACATGAGTACAAGAGATGTAGGAAAGAGCTAAAAAATGAACATGAGTACAAGAAATGTATAAAAGAGATAAAAATGAACATGCATGAGTACAAGGGAGATGTAGGAAAGAACTAAAAATGTCCGAGATCCGGATCAAAAAATCCAGGTTGAGTCATAGACGAAAATGTGAGGTTTGGAGTAAGTGGTTGAGGATACTCAGCTGTTGTTGGTTGCAATGAGTAAGAACCATCCATTAGTTGAGGCGAGCCATCGGACCAAGGAGAGGTCAAAGTAGTGGTCACGACCGGTTCAAGACCATTGGAATATGGCATGGGTAGTTCAGGAACTTGAGGCTGAGCCAGCATATGAGATTGATACCCACCAAATGATACTTGTTGGAATTGATCACCATTAGATTCTGAAAAGTCTTCAAGTAAGCTTTCAAGACCATTAGAATATGGCATGGGTAGTTCAGGAACTTGAGGCTGAGCCAGCATATGAGATTGATACTCACCAAATGGTATTTGTTGGAATTGATCACCATTAGATTCTGGAGAGTCTTCAAGTAAGCTTTCAAGACCATTAGAATATGGCATGGGTAGTTCAGGAACTTGAGGCTGAGCCAGCATATGAGATTGATACTCACCAAATGGTACTTGTTGGAATTGATCACCAGAATAGTCTTCAAGTAAGCTTTCAAGACCATTGGAATATGGCATGGATTGTTCAGGAACTTGAGGTTGAGCCAGCATATGAGATTGATACCCACCAAATGATACTTGTTGGAATTGATCACCATTAGAAGAGTCTTCAAGTAAGCTTTCAAGACCATTGGAATATGGCATGGATTGTTCAGGAACTTGAGGTTGAGCCAGCATATGAGATTGATACTCACCAAATGGTACTTGTTTGAATTGATCACCATTAGCTTCTGAAGAGTCTTCAAGTAAGCTTTCAAGACCATTGGAATATGGCATGGATTGTTCAGGAACTTGTGGTTGAGCCAGCATATGAGATTGATACTCACCAAATGGTACTTGTTGGAATTGATCACCATTAGATTCTGAAGAGTCTTCAAGTAAGCTTTCAAGAACACTCATATATAACGAGTCATGAGGATCCTCTTGAACCGCAGTGGCATTGGGAGTAACCGATGAGGTCTGATTTATTGGCTCCGGTCTGATCTCCTGACGCTGTGGAAGGTTTTGAGGTGAAGGCGGCTCACATGATTGATTACCCGTTAGTTGCTGAACAAGGCTTTTGAAGTCGTCCTTGTGTACGATGTACACTTGTGTTCGACGATCCAGCCGACATACTGAGGCCTGTGTGGACCTGTGATTAAAAAAAACTTCCTTCTCTGAGCCCTAAATAATTAAATAAATTTAAAAAAAAAAAAAAATTACATTTGTGTTTTCGGATGCGGTTGCGGCGGCTGAGATATGGCGTTAGGGTTAACGTGCACTTGGTGGGAAATACTCTTTCGAATGTTCTTGCCTTTCTTGTTTACTCTCAAGTGATCATTTTGTGGTCGCTGATTCATCTTCAAAGCTAGAAAGCTTCACGAGGTATTATGACTTATGAATCTCAAGCTTATTTCAAACAAAAAATAATTTTACTGACACACACACACAAACACATATATATATAAACACACACAGACATACACGCAATCATTGTTTATTTATCGTAGACACCATATAATTCTCTTTAAATTTCAGATTCTTTACCACTTTCGTTCTTGATTTTTTTCCAGTAATAAGATGCATCCAACTGTAATAAAAAAGTAGTTTTCCTTTCAAAATTGTTTTCTACATTTTCTTTATTTTTCCAGAAAAGTTGAAAATATTTATCTTACATGTTACTATGTATGTGTGTGTCTTCCTATTTTCTATGTTGTTTCTTTTTGAATGAAATACATTTTAGTTAAGAACAGGTAAATATTAAACATTACAGTGCTAAATGCTAATAAAGAAATACATATATTTCTTTTTATTTTGTATGAAAATTTTCTGTTTTTTTTCTACTTTCTACATGTTCTATTTTTTCTTCTTTTTATATGATTTTTCTTTTTATTATTATCCTGGATAAGTTTTGAGTATTTTTATTTAGTGGAATGTTTTTCATACAAAAAGAATCAATATAAAAGATATATCATGTCAAATCTAAACTCTTTTTTTTTGAACATTAATCTAAACTCATTTAACACCTTAAACTCTTCTTTTATGGGGTTTTGTTTTGCATATAATACCATTTGATATCATTTTTTTTTGTTTTGGTAAAGTTTTGATATCATTTTTATAGGGGTTCATGGTCATATAGCCTTGCTAACCAAAGAAATATATGTAGAAATAACGCTCGACAAAAAAAATGTTTAGAAAATAGGTTTTTTGACGTTTTTGCCCTTTTGTCGAATAAATCTACTAGTGTGACAATGTTATTGTATTTGATGCGACTGTTTACGAAGACGTTAACGATTTGTGTAGTAATATAATTTGTCAAAAAGTAACACATACATATATATTTGACGTATGTGGCTAGTATAAAAAGAAGAAAACTATAATATTAGCATAAGACATCATTATTAGTGTTTAATTATGTTTGATTTCACAATTAGGTTTATGATGGATAACGACAATTAGAGTTTATCGTGGTGGGGTTTCGTTTTGCATGATTTTAAGTATAGATCTGGAAAAACGTTATCATTCAAACAACGAAAATAAACAGTAATTATCCATGATAAACAAATTTAAGTTTCTATAAATAGTTAAAAATTTCTTCACAAACATTTATGGATATACGGATTAAGCGCTAAACCCTAGTCAATGATAGGTGAATCCATATGAGAAACCCTAAACCCTAAACGATAAAATCTAAATCATAAACCCTAACTGCCAAACTCTAATCAAGGATTAGTGAACCCAAACAAATTAGTGTATATATCGTATAAAACTTATTCATTATCATAAAAAACATATACCATATAAAACTAAATCCTATATAAGATCGAACATAAATAAAATAACGAAAAGTATGACAACCATAAAAATATATAGAGAAAAAAAATCTAAAATCATAAATGGGATTAAATTTCATCGATGATTAAACCGAATTAAATCTCGTCGATGTTCGTTAACCTTAAACAAATTATAAAAACTTTTGAAATCTTCCTAAGATTTTGGAAATTTATATATATTTATATAATTTTGAAGTGTTCATTCTATAAAAACACTGTTCATATTTCTCATTGGACTAATTTGTTTTTTAAAAACAAACCATTAAATAGAAAAATCATATATATAATTAGGCAATCTTCTCTCTATCTAGGATGTCCACATCAGCAAACAATTTTTTTTAAAAAAAATGGGCTTCTAAATATTTTAACAATGCAAATTTTTTGGGCCTATTTGGAATAAGAATTTTTAAAAATGTGGAAAGCCTTGAGATATCTCCAATGCTAAATTTCCTCAGAACAAAGCAACGACAAAATGATAATCGTCAACGATGTATCATGTATATCCTTGGATTTTAAGAAACTCACAAAACATAAATTTAGAAATAAAAAAACAAATTCTCTACAAAAAATAAAAAAATCAAACAAAATATAGAAATAGAATTGGAAAACCTACGAACAAAACTATAAAAAACAAACAAAAAGATTAAAAAAAAAATCATGAAAATGAATATAAAGAGATCAAAACCTATCAACAATGTTACATATAAAAAACAAATTACACATACTCCAACGAAAAAAATCTACACCTGAATGACTTTAAACTATAAAGTAGATAGACTATAAATTAGGCCTCCACATGACATTAGTTTAAAATTAAAAAAC
Organism: Alliaria petiolata; assembly: GCA_020283515.1. Lineage (NCBI taxonomy): Eukaryota > Viridiplantae > Streptophyta > Magnoliopsida > Brassicales > Brassicaceae > Alliaria > Alliaria petiolata. Next base: position 34,464,293 of record JAHZTW010000006.1, read on the forward strand.
AAATACTTATAACAAACCACAAAACTGAAATATATCTATGGAAAAAAAACCAAAACAATATTTTGAATAAGAAATAAAGAGAATGAATGAGATCGATGGTGAATTCATTTTGTTGATCTCGCAGAACATAAGCGACAGAAAAAAAAAAAAAAGCTAATTGAATAAGAATATTCAGTGGGACACATAGATACTTACGGCAGCGTATAAATATAAAAGAAAAGTTTTTTCTTAACAATTAACACATCTCAATTTATATTAAGTAAAATAAAATATTTTACAATAGATCTACATATTTAACAATAATAAAGAAACTAAAATAATATTTACAATTAAGAAAAAACAGAAAAAATAAACATAATAATAATACAAATATATAAAATCATAAAATAAAAAAAATAATAGATAACTCCGCGCAACGCGCGGATTGATTTCTAGTCTACTCTAATAGCAGTTGTATCTCAAAACATAAATCTTCGTATTAAACGTTGTTGAACGAAATCTATAAGTGAACCAAAAAGAGTAGAAAACAAATAGGTGGTAAAGAGGATGAATCGTCTTAGGTTGGAAAACATAAGAGAGAAATATGATCAGGCTAGTCTATTAAAATGAATCGATAAGATATTTGTGTGAGACAGAAAATCACATACAAATGTGTCATTATAAGGACTGGGCATATTATCTGTAAGATTTTATTCGATTCGGTATTTGCTTTGATTCAATCTGAAAATTCCGGATATCCGTAACTATTAGCAAAGCAAATACAAAAATATAGTATTCGTCTAAAACAAAACAAATCACAAATATTAATTTCAGAAAAATAGAATATCCGCTCCGATCCGTAAATTACATATATATAATGAATTTACAATGTTTATATATAATTTATTTATCTTTTTAATGAATAGAAAAAGATGCATGATAAAAAATACATATAATAAATTTATATTAGTTAATAAATATCAACAAAAAAAATTAGAAAATTTTAATATTAGAGTTTTAAGTGTTAATATTATTTTTCAAATATGAAACATTGTTTCTCCTTTTTACCATTTTAATTTAATAGGTATATTTTTATATAAATTTTTCTAAAATAAAATAGTTCTTTCATTTATTTTTCACCTGATAGTTTAGATTAAAAAATTATTTTTTATTAAAAATATGTATTTTCAGTTTTTTGCTTGTATTAAATGGATCAAACTTAATATTTGCAAATATCCGTAATTTTTTGGATATTTGTATATTTTCAGAATAAATCAAATTATAAAATTAAATATCTGGTAAAAACGAAGTAAAACGCCAAATACTAAAAAAAAATTCGGATACGCTTCATGCCCAGACCTTGCTATTATGACTCCAAACTGTTTTGTATCACATCTCGACCAAAGGTTACAGATCTTGCGGCAGTTCTAGAGATGTCAATACAGATTGTGGCCGCGAGTTGGGCCCAAGGAGGCCCGTTACGAGGCGGGCCTGGACATGTTTTCTTATGTCCATGAATTAGCTGGTCTCGCGGGTTGGACCGCCGGGATCAACTTGTTGCGTTTTTGCGGGTTTGCGGTTTGATCCGCAAAATTCATTGTTTTTGTCAACTTCAAGTGAACCACTAATAGTCACAGTCTTGCAGATATATTTTTGATTGTTGGAATCTGCTCATTGTTTTCTGCTAATCACTGCTTCTGCAATCAAGACAAGTTTTTTGTCAAGAAAGATCTAAAGACCTTATATAAAATGAAATAAACCACAACTAGCAAATTTAATCATACTAGAATTTACTATATGAAAGAGGACGTGAGCACACAAGGAGATGACATGTGTCATTCACTATTTAATTTTTATAAGTCATTTTATTTGGATTAAAACTTGCATCAATAAGGATTCAAACCCCACAATCCTCTCAATATAAGACAACTGCTTTATCTATTAGGCTATTAGTACTACTTGACAATCCTCTCTAAAAAATATGATATTGTCTCTATGTTTTACACATTAAATTGAAATCTTTTTTTTAACAACAATTGGAAGCACTTATATGTAAAATATATTGTATGATCACATTTGGATTTCAAATTTTATAGTNAGAATAAATCAAATTATAAAATTAAATATCTGGTAAAAACGAAGTAAAACGCCAAATACTAAAAAAAAATTCGGATACGCTTCATGCCCAGACCTTGCTATTATGACTCCAAACTGTTTTGTATCACATCTCGACCAAAGGTTACAGATCTTGCGGCAGTTCTAGAGATGTCAATACAGATTGTGGACGCGAGTTGGGCCCAAGGAGGCCCGTTACGAGGCGGGCCTGGACATGTTTTCTTATGTCCATGAATTAGCTGGTCTCGCGGGTTGGACCGCCGGGATCAACTTGTTGCGTTTTTGCGGGTTTGCGGTTTGATCCGCAAAATTCATTGTTTTTGTCAACTTCAAGTGAACCACTAATAGTCACAGTCTTGCAGATATATTTTTGATTGTTGGAATCTGCTCATTGTTTTCTGCTAATCACTGCTTCTGCAATCAAGACAAGTTTTTTGTCAAGAAAGATCTAAAGACCTTATATAAAATGAAATAAACCACAACTAGCAAATTTAATCATACTAGAATTTACTATATGAAAAAGGACGTGAGCACACAAGGAGATGACATGTGTCATTCACTATTTAATTTTTATAAGTCATTTTATTTGGATTAAAACTTGCATCAATAAGGATTCAAACCCCACAATCCTCTCAATATAAGACAACTGCTTTATCTATTAGGCTATTAGTACTACTTGACAATCCTCTCTAAAAAATATGATATTGTCTCTATGTTTTACACATTAAATTGAAATCTTTTTTTTAACAACAATTGGAAGCACTTATATGTAAAATATATTGTATGATCACATTTGGATTTCAAATTTTATAATTTTATATGTAATTTTGGATTTCTGAATTGAGTCAAAATTTTAGATTTCTGATTAGTCAGAAATAACAAATTTTTATTTGTTATGTTCATGTTAGTTTTGATCTGTTCATAATTAGTTATATGGCAAAAATATTTTACGCATAATTTTTTTAACTTTTACAAAAAAAACCTCTTCAATTTATGAAGACGTGCTCGTGAAGTCAGCCGTGTCCGTTATTGTAAATTGGATAGATGAAAATCACGCATAGATGAAATAGATACTCAAGAGTCCAATCAAAATTTTGCATCTTCTAACAAGATTGATAAGTATCGTTTAATATGCGCCTCAGCGAGAATGTACAAATCCCCGTCAAATTTTTTTAAGGTGGGTGGTCTAATATTTGTTTATAATATTCTCCATAGCGAAATAGAATTGCAATCGTATGTGGAAATTGATCCAAAAAAATCCGTAAATTGAAATTAATCAAAACTAATATAAGGATAGAGATAAAACTCATTTATTAAACTTTAAAAATTCTAAATTAAAAAAATAAATAAATATAAGCTATAAATACTATTGTTTAACGTTATAGAGTTTGTGAGAATGGAACAAGTTGTGGAGGAAGACAGAAGGACTCTTACCGTCTTCATTCTTCTCACGTTCTGTCCATGTGAGTTTTAGTTTATATGAAAAATAATTTAGACTTTTAATCTACTATATGAAAGAAGAAGGACACTCACATGCTTATGCCACGTCAGCATCTCAGAGTATGACAAGTGTCATTCATTATTTTATTTTCAAAAAAATATTTTATTTATATTACATCTGGACCAAATTAAATATTTTAATTTTTTTTATTTGCACTAATTGGGATACGAACCCATAACACTTTCAATACAAGACAATCACTTTTTCCATTATATCATGGGTACTCTTTGACAACCATTTCTAAAAATTTGTGATATTCTCCTTATAATTTACATATTTAATTGGAAGCACTTCAAGAAAAAATTATATGTATATCAATTATATACTTCGTAGAATGCCCCAAATGCATAAATAAAGAAATTCTAAAAATGATAAATTGAAAAAAGCAATTAATTCATTTTTTTAAACATCAAGTAACAACAAAAATACTAACATATGTACAGTTAAATATACATAAAAATCATTAAATTTGAATTCAACTATTTAAAAATTATTATAAGTAGAGGAAATTCAAATTTAATTTTAAAAATAATAAATAAATTTAATATAATACATAATTTTAAATATATTATTATATTTTTTTATTATTAAACTTTGGTAAAAGTGAAAAAATTATGATATTAAATTAATTGAGAAGTTAACTCCAACATATAAAATTTTGAGATAGAAAAAAATATTCAACAAAAAAATGAGAAGATAACAAATGATATAAAAAATATAGAAAAGAAAGAAAAAAAATGGATACAAAAACATACAAAAATTTAAGACATGGATTCAATGCAAGATATGTAAAAAAAAAATCCTTAAAACGATAAATTGAAAATATTAAAATTATTATAATATTAAGATTTAGACAAATGAAAAGAGTATGGTCTTTCTCCAAAACGGCGCAATCCAACAGCTAGGATCTTTTGCAGGAATTTCGGCACAATCACCATTACATGCCGAAATGGAAACATTCTTGTGGGCAATGAAGTTTGTCCATCAGATTGGTATTTCTTCTATTAACTTTCGGACAGATTGTCTGGAACTTATTAAGCTCGTTGATGGAGATGAGGAATGGACGAATCTCGCATCAGAATTAGAAGAATTTAGTCATTTGCGCTCTGCTTTCTCAGAGTTTTCGTTATCTTTTTTCTCGTAATTGTAATACCCGAGCAGATTCTCTTGCTAAAGGGACTCGTGCTCGAGGATTTGTTTTCTCTCATATAAGTGATTTGGTCCCGACTTGGTTAGAATAAATCAAATTATAAAATTAAATATCTGGTAAAAACGAAGTAAAACGCCAAATACTAAAAAAAAATTCGGATACGCTTCATGCCCAGACCTTGCTATTATGACTCCAAACTGTTTTGTATCACATCTCGACCAAAGGTTACAGATCTTGCGGCAGTTCTAGAGATGTCAATACAGATTGTGGCCGCGAGTTGGGCCCAAGGAGGCCCGTTACGAGGCGGGCCTGGACATGTTTTCTTATGTCCATGAATTAGCTGGTCTCGCGGGTTGGACCGCCGGGATCAACTTGTTGCGTTTTTGCGGGTTTGCGGTTTGATCCGCAAAATTCATTGTTTTTGTCAACTTCAAGTGAACCACTAATAGTCACAGTCTTGCAGATATATTTTTGATTGTTGGAATCTGCTCATTGTTTTCTGCTAATCACTGCTTCTGCAATCAAGACAAGTTTTTTGTCAAGAAAGATCTAAAGACCTTATATAAAATGAAATAAACCACAACTAGCAAATTTAATCATACTAGAATTTACTATATGAAAGAGGACGTGAGCACACAAGGAGATGACATGTGTCATTCACTATTTAATTTTTATAAGTCATTTTATTTGGATTAAAACTTGCATCAATAAGGATTCAAACCCCACAATCCTCTCAATATAAGACAACTGCTTTATCTATTAGGCTATTAGTACTACTTGACAATCCTCTCTAAAAAATATGATATTGTCTCTATGTTTTACACATTAAATTGAAATCTTTTTTTTAACAACAATTGGAAGCACTTATATGTAAAATATATTGTATGATCACATTTGGATTTCAAATTTTATAGTTTTATATGTAATTTTGGATTTCTGAATTGAGTCAAAATTTTAGATTTCTGATTAGTCAGAAATAACAAATTTTTATTTGTTATGTTCATGTTAGTTTTGATCTGTTCATAATTAGTTATATGGCAAAAATATTTTACGCATAATTTTTTTAACTTTTCCAAAAAAAACCTCTTCAATTTATGAAGCCGTGCTCGTGAAGTCAGCCGTGTCCGTTATTGTAAATTGGATAGATGAAAATCTCGCATAGATGAAATAGATACTCAAGAGTCCAATCAAAATTTTGCATCTTCTAACAAGATTGATAAGTATCGTTTAATATGCGCCTCAGCGAGAATGTACAAATCCCCGTCAAATTTTTTTAAGGTGGGTGGTCTAATATTTGTTTATAATATTCTCCATAGCGAAATCGAATTGCAATCGTATGTGGAAATTGATCCAAAAAAATCCGTAAATTGAAATTAATCAAAACTAATATAAGGATAGAGATAAAACTCATTTATTAAACTTTAAAAATTCTAAATTAAAAAAATAAATAAATATAAGCTATAAATACTATTGTTTAACGTTATAGAGTTTGTGAGAATGGAACAAGTTGTGGAGGAAGACAGAAGGACTCTTACCGTCTTCATTCTTCTCACGTTCTGTCCATGTGAGTTTTAGTTTATATGAAAAATAATTTAGACTTTTAATCTACTATATGAAAGAAGAAGGACACTCACATGCTTATGCCACGTCAGCATCTCAGAGTATGACAAGTGTCATTCATTATTTTATTTTCAAAAAAATATTTTATTTATATTACATCTGGACCAAATTAAATATTTTAATTTTTTTTATTTGCACTAATTGGGATACGAACCCATAACCCTTTCAATACAAGACAATCGCTTTTTCCATTATATCATGGGTACTCTTTGGCAACCATTTCTAAAAATTTGTGATATTCTCCTTATAATTTACATATTTAATTGGAAGCACTTCAAGAAAAAATTATATGTATATCAATTATATACTTCGTAGAATGCCCCAAATGCATAAATAAAGAAATTCTAAAAATGATAAATTGAAAAAAGCAATTAATTCATTTTTTTAAACATCAAGTAACAACAAAAATACTAACATATGTACAGTTAAATATACATAAAAATCATTAAATTTGAATTCAACTATTTAAAAATTATTATAAGTAGAGGAAATTCAAATTTAATTTTAAAAATAATAAATAAATTTAATATAATACATAATTTTAAATATATTTTTATATTTTTTTATTATTAAACTTTGGTAAAAGTGAAAAAATTATGATATTAAATTAATTGAGAAGTTAACTCCAACATATAAAATTTTGAGATAGAAAAAAATATTCAACAAAAAAATGAGAAGATAACAAATGATATAAAAAATATAGAGAAGAAAGAAAAAAAATGGATACAAAAACATACAAAAATTTAAGACATGGATTCAATGCAAGATATGTAAAAAAAAAATCCTTAAAACGATAAATTGAAAATATTAAAATTATTATAATATTAAGATTTAGACAAATGAAAAGAGTATGGTCTTTCTCCAAAACGGCGCAATCCAACAGCTAGGATCTTTTGCAGGAATTTCGGCACAATCACCATTACATGCCGAAATGGAAACATTCTTGTGGGCAATGAAGTTTGTCCATCAGATTGGTATTTCTTCTATTTACTTTCGGACAGATTGTCTGGAACTTATTAAGCTCGTTGATGGAGATGAGGAATGGACGAATCTCGCATCAGAATTAGAAGAATTTAGTCATTTGCGCTCTGCTTTCTCAGAGTTTTCGTTATCTTTTTTCTCGTAATTGTAATACCCGAGCAGATTCTCTTGCTAAAGGGACTCGTGCTCGAGGATTTATTTTCTCTCATATAAGTGATTTGGTCCCGACTTGGTTAGCCAAAGAAGCTAACCTATTCGAACCAATCAACTAATCTATGGATTTTTGTTGGATACCAAAAAACAAAGTATGAAAATTGAATAATAAATAAGGATTCGTAAAATAATATATGAGATTGCACAAATCATTAAAAAAGTAAATAATTAAAATAAAATTAAAATAAAAATAAAATCAATAGTCAAAATATAGATCTAAAAACATGTTATTTAAAACTAAAATGAAATAAAACCTGCGCATCGCGCGGATTCTCATCTAGTTGCGTATAAAGAAAAAAGGCTAAAATCCAGAACCATAAAACATTTTCAACTAGTAACCAAACACTTGAAAGAAATTTAGTTGATAGCAATGCCAATATAAGCTCCTTTATTCTTCAAGATTTATTTAGTTGACCTTGTTCTTCTTCTCTTCTTCATATCTTCTTCTTCTTCACGAATAAGCTCTTCTTGCATTTTCAATGCAACATGTTCTTTATATGCAACTTCGATTTTTCTGCAGAAGATATGATGAAGAACAAATACCTCCAAAGTGCGTCTAGCAAGCTCAGTTAATAGCTTCTCATCACGCTCCACGTCGTCACTAACCTGAACTCGCAAGAAAGAATAAAAAAACAAAAAAAATCATCAATACATAAAAAAAAAAAAAAATTGAAACGATATTGGAGCCATACAAACCGCTATGAGACTTGCCTTCGTACTGTTTCGAGGACCCCTTTCATCAGGAAAATGCTCAAGAACAGCTTTCTCTTTCTCTAGGAGTAACATCGCATCATCAACCAAAACAAACATATCTTTCTCCACACTAACAATCGGAGCTAGCGATTCTTTGGCATCGTCAGTTGCTCTCTCTTTCTTAGGTTCCTCGTCTTCAAGAATCAAATCATCCTCAAGGAGTTTTGAAACCGAACGTATTTCTTTGCTGGTATTCGAATCAAGAGAGGTTAACCCATAAAACAAGAAATGCATCACCAAGGAGGATGTAACTTCATCCTTGATGAAGAAATCTTTCACAACTAGTTTTAGGATCACATCCTTCTTCTCTCGAGACATCTTTCTCCTCAAATTTCGGTTCATCCCTAACCAAAAAGCACATATGCTGCGGCAGAAATTAACAATATACACTTCTTTGTTATATGATGAACTTATATCAAGAAATTAATTAACAGACATGGAAAAATATATATACCTTGTCCATGTTGTCATGTCCTCCATCAACTTGCTTCTCTTCTGTTCCATAAACCTCAAGAAAATTTTCTTTACGTTTTCTAAATAAACTTTAACAAGTTCTCTCCTATACCGACCATCAAGGCAGGGAAAAGGCCGGTCCACATTCTCTCTGCAAGATAATTAGGCTATATGTTAATAATGGTGCCATGAAAAGAAAATGAATATATACATCACTCTAGGTAGACTCAAAATCTTGGTGTATATATATATTTACCTAATGACCTGAACTTGAGCCTTAATGATAAGAGAGTCATAATCATCTATGAAACCGTCATGTAACTTAGGTAACTCCATAAAATTTTTCCATCCCCAATCATGCTCTTTCTTCCAAAACTCATGTAACGTATCTGCAAGAAAAAAAAATTGTGTTTAGTTTGTGTAATGTAATGGGGATTCAAGGAAAAGTAAAAGATGCAATGAAAGATAACCTGAATGCTTCGATTTATTTGGATCTTTATTCATCAGAGTTATAGTATACTGAGCGAAATGGCTCCAACCTGTCTCAAAAGGTGTTAACCTAAATGATATATACATTAATCAAAGGTTTGAAGATCGAGACAATAATATAATATGATCACCTGGAAGAAGATTATGATGGTTTGCAACACAGAGAAACAAAGAGAGATTGTTGGAAACATCACACCCTTGTGGATAAACTAATATATACATGTCATAATATAATAAGAAAAGGGCACAGAAATTTTAGAGAGTTTTGAAGCTTGTTATATATATCGAGAGGGAGAAGAAAAATGTCATTTACCATTTGAGGCCACCAACTTCAAAAGTATGGCTACGGTACTCACGCTTGCTTGTTTCTGAAAAATTCAGAATCTTCCATGTATATGTCCCATACAATTCATCAGGGAGCTTTGATCCTAGCAATAAAGCAAAGAAAAAAATTGAATAAAAACACCATAAAAACACATATATACGAAAAGAACAAACAGTTAAAGAACTAAGTGCAAATGAAAATACTAACTGCAGATGCATACCAGAGTCTTCATTAGTAATCTCAGACATTTCCCTGGAGATTTTTCTCTCCTTCAAACTAAANAGAACAAACAGTTAAAGAACTAAGTGCAAATGAAAATACTAACTGCAGATGCATACCAGAGTCTTCATTAGTAATCTCAGACATTTCCCTGGAGATTTTTCTCTCCTTCAAACTAAAAAAATTAAGGATGAAGAACTTGAATTATTATCTCCAAATTCTGTCCTGAAAGGTGAAAAAAGTATTGAGAAGATCTACATTAATTAATAGTGAAAAAGTATTGAGAAATTTTAGGAGGTATTTGGAAGTTAGAGAAAAGGTCAAATATGAAAATGATTTTGAGAATATTTGATATCCGAATTAACCGTCCAGTTTAAATTTATTTCTCTAAAAACTTACAATTTAACAAAATAAATGATTTAGGATTACAGAGGAAATTAATGGACTATTAGCTGAATTTTGGTGGGGAAAAGATCATAGAAAGAGGAAGATTCCTTGGATTTCATGGAAAGGCTTGTCACTTCCAAAGAGAGAAGGAGGTTTGGGCTTCAGATATATGAGTTTAACCGAGCTTTGTTAGCTAAACAAGTATGGCGTATCTTAATCAACTCAAACTCATTATTGACAAGATTGTTTAAGGGACGATATTATAACTCTTCGACATTCTTACAGTCGAAGTGTGGTTGGCAACCTTCATACGGATGGAGTTCGATACAAGCACGTAAAGACTTGATTCAAGATGATTTGAAAGTACAAATTGGAGATGGTAAATCAACAAATGTTTGGTCCTCAAATTGGTTACCAACATTACCACCACAAAAAGCATAAATCAACAAGTAACTCTTTCCCGTTATGCACCAGCATATATGTTTATCTGACTTTATACGAAAGATTCTACATACTCAGTTAAACCAGGGCTACACATATTATTTCGCCTGAGGAACAAATTGAACCCCCTCATGGATCTTTGGAGTTTAAACCAAAACTATGGAAAATTAAAATTTATCCAATGATTCAGCACTTTATGTGAAGAGCTATTTCGAGAGCCTTACCAACGGCGGAAAGACTGAGAACAAGACGGGTACGTATCGATTCTCCAAGTCAAAAAGATGTTGTATTGATGAGGTAACAATAAATCGTGTTGTTTGAATGATGTTCATCTTTAAGTGTAATTTTGATAGCATTCTTGTGTAATGTACTCTTTGTATTACTAAGTGTAAGTGTAAGTGTAATTTTGATAGAATCTCCTGGTCTTGTGTAAGTGTAATTTTGATAGCATCTCCTGGCAGCTGAGGAAATGAGTTTCTATTACCAAGTGTAATGTACTCTTCCATTTACTATTTAATATAATTCAGTCGTTCAAAAAAAAATGATTTAGGATTATGAATTTTTTTAAATTCCTTAATGAGATTGTTTAAAATAACCTTTTAAGTACCTTGATGAAGCAGTCAAAACAAAAAAAGTACCTTGATGAAATTTTTTAAAATAGCGAATCGCCCAAAATTATTTGAACAAAACTATAGCCAAACAAAGCTACAGAGTACAAAAATAATAACTAAAAGCTCTTCTTTGTTCTTACCTTAGAAAATTCCATTAAACTAATAGTCCTCTGTTCTAAAAATTCCATATAATCATATATATATTTTGGATCAGCTGCAAAAGTTCTAAAAAGCACGGAACTTTATAGTTTTACACCTCTAAAAGATGGCACCTTTCACAGTACACAAGAACACTAACCTAAAGAGTAGACTGAAGAAGATGGAACATCTTAGTAATCTCTCCATCTCGGACTAGAGATTGGGAAAACCCCAAATGGTGATGATGGGGCCACAAGACCAGGAGATGCATGAGGCTGAGGAAATGTGCCTGGACCGAGAATTCCAGGTTGAGCCATTGATGAGAATGTGAAGCTTCTTGGTGTAAGTGGCGTAGGATATTGAACTCCCGGTGATAGCAGCGGATAAGGTGACCTAGAGGAGAGCAAATTCCGGTGGTAAACGCTTGGAGACTGCAGAAGATATTGGGACGTAGGAGAGGGTAATATCCCGCGACCGTTGTATCGAGGAGAAGGAAGACTATGATGGATCTGTTGTGGCGGCCTGTTGAGCCTCGGAGATGGCAAAATAGGCGTATCTCGTGACGAACCATTGAACCGTGGCGAAAGATGACTATGCGATTGTGGTTGAGATTGACCTTGCACTGGTGGATGCTGATGATACTCATGAGATGGCTCCATTTGATACCCATTGGGTCCTGAATCTCCTAGTGAGCTTTCAAGATAACGCATAGACACCGAGACACGAGACTCAGACCAAAACTGATCTCCATGACCCATCATTGGTTGTGAACCGTGTGGCAAAGGATGCATTGGTGGTCTAGCTAAGTTATGAGTTGGTTGAGCCATGGCAGGAGGAAGAACACGGGTACGGTTTATCTGCTTTAGAGCCGCTGGTCTAATCTTCTGCAACCGGTTATTCTCAGGCTCCTTTGGTGGATTCTGAGTAAGAAGAGGCTGAGTTAAACGATCACTCAATGGAGAACCACCACTTCGCTGTTGAACAATAATACCTCTAAAGTCGTTCTTGGTTATGTTATAAACCTGTGGTTGCCGATGATGCCTAGAGGAAGCGATACAATTTGCGAAACTGTGTTGGTGTAAAGGACTCTTCTTTATGTTCTTCCCAATCTTACTCACAATACCTAACTGATCGTTATGCCGAGGCCGCCTATCCATCTCACAAAAGACCAAAACCAAAAGCTACAGCCACAATAGAGTTTGATACCAATCTAGAGAGCAGAGATTCAAAGAGAAACAGAGTAAGAAGAAGAGAAAAAACTCACTCTTTCATAGCTATGAGGCCTAAACTAGTGAATCTAAGAGATTTCCATTTCTCTAATCAGAAAGTGTACCCAAATCTCATAATCTCAGAAAGAAAGATCCTCGATTCCAGAGCTAACATATTCGCCGTTTAACAAAAACACACGAAGCCTCTGCCTTTGATCGAATTCGATCGAACACTACACCAACACAAACTATTCCGAAAAATTCACCAGATTAAACGAACGCTCGGAGAAAGTTAACGATCATAGTAAGAAGAAGAGCAAGAAAATTCACGCCTTTCACTTGAGGAAAATCCAGAAGATCCCAAAGGCCAAAACCCTAAATTGGGACCAGAGGTCTCCGTTTTCCAGCAAACAACGAACGATACAAGAGAGAAAGAAGAAGAATTGAAGAAGAAAATGGGCCCTAATTATTAGGTCAATGGAGTTTGTTAAAAATGGAAAAAACATAAATGGGGTGAGAGAGGCTCGAACTCTCGACCTCAGGATCACTCAACTTAGCTATGAGACCTACGCGCTAGCCAACTGCGCCACCACCCCAATTTGCTAGCTAAGTTCCCACATTATATATAAATTCACTGAATTTAGTGGAAGAAAGAGACCTCTTTTCGTCAATGTGGTCAGAACTCAGAACGAACAATCTTCTCTTTCTCATTCATAAGCTTGAAGCACTCGAGCAAGCAGAGAACCAAATCGCTACTTTTTAGTTTCTCTGTTCACCTAAAGCACATCATAACATTTAAAAGGTATGACCTTTATGGATTTTGGTTTTCTTTGTTTTTCTAGAGGACTTCTCTTCTCGCAGATCAATCGCCGAGATTAGTGTTTTTGGGTTTGGCTTCTGAAAATCCGAAAAAAGGAGGATCTTTGAGTATCGAACTTCTCTGTTTTGTCAATTGTAGAAAAGGAAGGAAAAAAAAAACCCCAACTCTCTATTTCTATTGTATCGATTTGCTTATGTTGCTTCTTTTGAAAAAAAAAAAAAAACCCAAACTTTCTATTTCTATTGTATCGATTCTGAATATTATTGGTTGATTGCTATTAACGAATCTCCAATTGGGTTATCCTGTAGTAAAAAGCTTACATTTGTTTGTGTTTGTGCCTTTAGCTTTTGAATAAATCTTCTAGGGTTCTATAGAGAGTTACTTAGTTAGATTCTTCCTTTAAAAATGCATTACCTTAGGCTTTTATAGCTTAATATCTACAAGATTCCTTATAAGAAATCCATTATTGGCTTCTTATCAGTGTTTTTGAGTGATAGGAACTGAAGAAGAGATGAGCAATAGTGGAGGGATGCAAGATGCTTTGAGCATTGACGAGAAAGAAGATTTGGGAGACAAAGATGAAGTCATGATCCGTCGAATGAAGAACAGGGAAAGACAACGTAGGTATAGAGCGAGGAAGCGGATGCGGGAAGAAGCGGGTATCGATGAAAATCTCTCATTCGAGACCATGGGAGGGCAACAACAACAACAACAAGGGGGAGAAGAAGAAGAAGAAGAAGAAGAAGAAGAAGAAGAAGAAGAAGAAGAAGAGCTAGAGTGTAATAATGGTTATGTTGAGAGCTTTGTGCGGCGTGTTTATTGCCATAGAGATTGGAAAAAAGAAGCTAGGAGAGCTCATCTGATGATGGAGAAGAGTAAAGATGGGTCTTGTGTATTGGTCAAACGGAAGATTTGGCCGCGTCGAAGAGATTGGAAAGCTGAAGCGAGAAAGAAGAAAACTTGATAAAAGCCTCTGCAGATTTCTTGAGGACACTCGTTGGGTTGCTAGAGGATCCTCCTGCTTGCAATGGTTAAGTAAATGCAGTTTCTTTAAAGACTGGATCTGATTGAAGAAGAGAAAGCACAAATGATGAAGCGAAAGCTAGTGATTTTGCTTCTTTCTTTGTCGTGTATTCGAAGATCCAGACGTTATGGGAATTTGTAATATACAAATGTTTTATGTGCATCTTCTTGTTTAGCCAAGAGGATATATACACAAAAACAATTAAAACATTATCACTGAAATAACCGGATTAAGAAAATGAGAAGATAAACACTTAAAAACACCATTTAACAAATACATAAATGATTTTAAATCATCTAATAATTGTGTAGAAATGAATCTGGTAGTAAGTAACTAACACATATTTGTATATATGTACATTGGAGATACAATAAAGATACAGAGTCGAGAGATAGAGCCAAAAGAAACTTGTCGCTCTATTTATGGACTTTTCTTGCATAATAATAGTAACTACAGCTACAAAATTACTGGTACCCCACTAAAACGAATTAATTATGATTTGGCCCCATAACTTTTAAACATTTTAACCGATCTTTGAGATTAAACTCGCGCGGAGCTGTTCCTGCGTGTAGATCCTGAAACCCATCTTCACCGTCGCTTGCTGGATCATCAGATCGTTAACCACCGACATGCTCGCGTGATTCACCTCGAGCTCCAGATCCATTAACGCCGACATCAATCTCGCCGCCGGATGATTCCTCTTGCTCGATTCTACCCTGATCATCGCGTCCCAACCGATTATCTTCACCTCGATCTCCATCCCCACCGGTTTGATCGCCGAAGAAGACGACGATAGATCTCCGCCTGCGCTCGCTTTTCTTCCGGCGAGCTCTAGTTTCACCTCCTCGAGCTGGTTTTTAATCTGGATTTTGTCAGATTCCGTCTTGTTCACCTTCGATTTTAGCTCGTTGATGTAAGCGATCGCGTCTCCGAGCAAAGACGCTTTATCCATCTTCGAGACGTTTGGCACAACCGCTCGTAACGCGTAGAATCGCTGGTTTAGATTCTCGCGTCTCTGCCTCTCCGCTTCGACGTGGTTTAGCGGCTCTTCTCTACCGTTCGCCGGTTTTCTTCCCCGTTTCTTCGGACGTTTCTCCGGAACTTCTTTGACGATGGAAGCTTCCAGATCGGAATGATCGGATTCTCCTCCGGTGGTTTTATCTCCGCCGCCGAAAGATAGAACTTTATCGTCGCTAAAACCGAAAGACTTCTTTCTCTTGTTCTCGAATTGAGTCTGACCAGAATAAGAACTCGGATCCGGGTTTCCGGAGCCCCGTTTACCCTCATCGCCGAAGCTCAATATCTCGCCGGATCTGGGTTTCACCAAGGTAGTACTAGACGTCGAGAAATTCAGTTCCCAGGAGAAATTGTTATTGAATTTCGGATTCTGGGTCTGGGAGTGAACCGGGCTCGGAGTCGGATCCAGGTTCGGGTTTTCGGTTATGGTGCTTGAGCTTCCACCGTTCTCAAACTGAATCGACTTGGAGAAAAGCTGGGAACTAGAACTCGGAGCTCCGTTACTTGGATCGTTCGACCCGGGTGCTCCAATCGGGTCATTAATCCACATAGACGGATCGTTCTCGCCTTGATCCGGGTCAAGGTTCCAGTTAAGACCCGATAAATCTCCGGCTCCACCGTCGAAATTGAAAAGTATCCGGACTTTATTCATTAGATCCGAACTCTGTCGGATCTGCTCCGTTGACCCGAGTTCGACGACTCCGTTCGCCGAAGGAATACACGCGATGGTCTGCATCCCAAATACACCTCCTTGCTTCGCCCGCTCACAACCCGACCCGGATAACTGATCCGACCCGGAAACCCAAACCGCGTTACCCGTCGACAACGCTCTACCCGCCAATCCGGAACCGCAAGCGAAGCTCTGTGTCATCGAAACCAAGAAAAACCACTCCGTATCCGTCACCTCCTCGTCGACGGCGTCGTCCGCCGGACCAGCTCCGCCGGAAATCAACGAATTGAGCTCACGCAACACCTTTTTACGATACTCCTGATCCGCCGGAGTCGAAAACGGCGGCGGGCTAGATTTCTGTTTAGGCTTTCCTGTGTCTTCCTCGCCTTTGTAATAACCATCTGCCCAGCCGAGCACGGAGGTGCCGGAAAAATCGTACGACGGCTGCCAGAATATAGCGTAGGTCCAGCCTTCGTGTGTTCCTTCGATCAGAGCTTGCAGCCGCTGCTGGAGAGTCTCCTGGCTAAATCCCGCCGGAATATCCATCGCCGGCGCCGGAGTTGATGCCGTCGCCGTCGTAGTCGCCGGTGGCCATAAGGCAGAGATATCGGAGGAGCTCATGAAAGCTTCCATCATAGAGGCGTTATCGTCGGTGGTCCAGAGATTCATCGTTGGTTGTAGCCGGTAATCCGTCATTCCATAAACCGGTCACCGGTTAAAGTTAACGTCTTAGAGAGAGAGAGAGAGAGAAGAAAGTCGTCGTGGTGGAGAAAATGGAGTTCGTCTGCGATTATATTATATGTGTATCAGATACTGAGGGTGAGTAAGTAATTTACGTGACTACGGATATCACGTGGCGTAGTTTTATTGGTACACGTGGATAGTCAAGATCGAAAGGAGAAGCTTCTATGAACTGTCATCCCGATTTAACCCCATCGACTGTTGGATCTACTCGGTAAGACCAGAGTGAGTGAAATCGTGCGGTCGTTATTCGCGCGTACATCGCACGCTCCTTTATTGATCGGTTGAGATTTAAAGTGCTTTCTAACCATGAGTGAACTGTGTGTGAGCTCAGTCGAAGCGCGTTTAGCAGTTAAAAGTTTTCAACTTCCTTTTTTTTTTGACAGCACCCATTTTTTAACTAATAATACACCTAAATAAATTTTAATATCAAACAGGTATGAAATTTTATTGCAAGAAATCTAAGGGTTCCAGGTCATTATTTTAAAAATTTATATTTTCCAAGGAAAACAAATCCATTATTATTTTCTTAGTTTTTTTTTTTTGAAACCTATTATTATTTTCTTAGTTTAATAAATGGTTTTTAGATTTTCATATATGTATAACGTAGCTAATTAATAATTGAGATTCGGAAAAGATAAGTATGTAAAATTACAACATGGTGCAATACAAGTGAGAATCTCAATCTCCAAAAATGATTCTTGTCTGCTTAACTAATTATTTTGTTGACGAAAAATGAATAACTAATTTACTTGACCAACGATATTATTAGCACTTGCTTTAAGAAAGGTGGAAACCCTTTATAATATTTTAGTTACATTCACATTACACGATGAACACATGCTATCTAAGTTATATTGTATTATTTTATNACTGTCATCCCGATTTAACCCCATCGACTGTTGGATCTACTCGGTAAGACCAGAGTGAGTGAGATCGTGCGGTCGTTATTCGCGCGTACATCGCACGCTCTTTTATTGATCGGTTGAGATTTAAAGTGCTTTCTAACCATGAGTGAACTGTGTGTGACCTCAGTCGAAGCGCGTTTAGCAGTTAAAAGTTTTCAACTTCCTTTTTTTTTTTTGACAGCACCCATTTTTTTTACTAATAATAAACCTAAATAATTTTTTAATATCAAACAGGTATGAAATTTTATTGCAAGAAATTTAAGGGTGCTAGGTCATTATTTTAAAAAAATTATTATTTTTCAAGGAAAAAAATCCATTATTATTTTCTTAGTTTAATAAATGGTTTTGAGATTTTCATATAATGTGTAACGTAGCTAATTAATAATTGAGATTCGGAAAAGATAAATATGTAAAATTACAACATGGTGCAAGAGAATCTCAATCTCCAAAAATGATTCTTGTCTGCTTTACTGATTATTTTGTTGACGAAAAATGAATAACTAATTTACTTGACCAACGATATTATTAGCACTTGCTTTAAGAAAGGTGGAAACCCTTTATAATATTTTAGTTACATTCACATTACACGATGAACACATGCTATCTAAGTTCTATTGTATTATTTTATATAAATACTATTAAAATGGTTATTTTATAAAGTTACAATAATTCAAGGATTAGGTGAGTGAATAACATAATCATTTGGCATCTTTTTCTCCGTGCATATATTTATCACAACAATGGACCGTATGGTCCCATTACTCATAACTCCTAAATCCTAACCCTTATCTAAAAACTAAAAACTAGTTAATAACATAAAGATCAGATAGTATGTATTTAAAATTCTTACGAAGATAATCTTTCTATAGAAGACTTGAATTACGAAAACTAAATTTATTATAAGGTTATTATTGTGGCTAATAATCATTGAATAGATCCATTT
This sequence comes from Alliaria petiolata, assembly GCA_020283515.1. Classification (NCBI taxonomy): domain Eukaryota; kingdom Viridiplantae; phylum Streptophyta; class Magnoliopsida; order Brassicales; family Brassicaceae; genus Alliaria; species Alliaria petiolata. The sequence continues at coordinate 34,482,999 of JAHZTW010000006.1, forward strand.
ATTCGTGAATTTTTTTAGAAAATAAAAAGGAAAAACAAAAAAAACTTTAAACATCGATATATATAGTGTGTACTTTTTTTAAAGATTTTTTTACATTTAAGTTAGTATTTTAAACAGTTTGTTAAAAACTACCAAAAACTTAAAATATAGAGAAAAAATGAAATATTATGATGTCAAATCTAAAGCAAAAAAATATGTAACATATTATGTCATTGTTAGTTCAAAAAAAAAACATATTATGTCATTGTTATGGCTATTTTAAGGTGGTGAAAACATATAAAATGTTTGTTTTTAAAAACGCAAACAAAATATTGAGATTTACACGTAAGTATGTGCGAACTCTTGTGGAAATTGCGTCCTTTTACGAGTACTCAAAATTAGCTGCTATTAGTGAGCGCAGTTTATTAATTACTCTAAATCCTAATTAAAGATCGAACAAGTATGGCATCTTTTGGTTTTATGACCACCATTCATCTGTAAAAACTTCTTAAATCGAGTAAGCATGTTCACATTACCTAATGTCAAAGGTCCAAGTAAAAAATTGCCTTATTAATCAGACTTTTTTTTTGGATTTATGTAATATCGGGTTGAAAGTTGAAACATCCGTAGAACCAGCATAAGATATCATCATATCAATAGTAAAGCTGAAAATTATGTTAAACGATTGGCCTACATTAAATTACATGTGACGTTATATATTTGTTTACACGAAAAAATACATATGGCGATAAGAGGTTTGTCCAAAACAGTGTGGGATGATATTTCACATATATAATAAAAACAGTGTTACGATATTTTACATGTTTACGTAAATATATCCAGATTAATTTATTTTTATTATTTTTATAAGATTTGAAAAATATAGAAACATAAATAGTTTGATCATATAGAGTTAAAGATGATTTGATCAATCGTATTTTATACATGTTGTTAGATGTTTTTTTTTTTTTTTCATTTTAACTTTTTTAATTTTGAAGATTAACTAATTATATAGTATATGCTAAAAGTTGGTATAGCTTAAAATGGGGATTAACTGCACAAGGAAGAGTTCCACTTGTCACGCCAAAAAGATATTCAATCCTTTTCTATATATTTTGTTATTTGTCCGTGGTTATCTTCAATTAGCTGTCAATCGTATTATATATCTTACTATAGTTTAGGTTACATCAAAATCAGATGATATTTTAATAGTAAATTTTTCTCGTGAGTATTTTATTATTAATAATAATATTAAAATAACACCGGATCGATTGTCTAACTTTCACTTAATTCATAATTTAAAATAGGGTATTCTCTGAGTTAATTAATCATTGATTTGCGGGAGGAGAGAAAATTTTATTTTAGCATCAAACAAAAACACGTCAATTTGCGTAAATTATAATCGAGACAAAAGTGATGATAACGTTAATTGAATTAAATATGAAAGTTAATTTAATCTTATTGGACGGCAGGTGGGACAGTTCATAAATTTAGTATAGCAATTCACATGGACAACGTGTAACACTGTGCTTCGTTGTCTTCTCTGCTTTTCGATCTTCTTTGTTTCCTCCCAAGATTTGATTCCTTTATTTTATCACCAAGAATCTAGTACGTCAAAATATGTTGTAACCATTATCTAAGATAGTCCTTACAGTTAGAGATGCAAATAAATGTTAATACATCATTGGAATATAAGCAAGTATCTAACTAGTTACCGTCGTTTACAAAAAAAAAAAAAACAAACAAACATTTCTTTACGAATCTCTCAATGTTAGTGCATTTTAAGATACATACTTCTCTTATCTTTGAATGAAATCATCATATTTGTAACAGTTTTATATTTTTTTATAAATATGATCATTATTTTTTAATATATTATTTGCTTACTAGAAATTTGTAGAAGGTAGAGATATTAGAAGAAAGAACTAAAAATACTTGAGCTCACGCAGAAAAGAACAGTTATACTTAACTTTATACTACCTATTTTATGCCTTTTCAACGTTTTTCAAATATGATGAGGTGATTTATAACTTTATCGTTTTTTTATTTATTTGGAAGTCAACTTTTACCATTATTGTAAAAACTACAAAAAAGGAATCCGTTATGTTTAAACTGATCAGGGCATTTATAATTACAAGTAGTTACTTGCGTTCAGAATCATAAGAATAGGCGTTAAGCTTTCAAAATAGCTCGTTCTTAGCGCAAAATATTTAAAGAATAGATTTATAGTCACCATATGTGACGTTTTGTTATTCGATGTGGAAGAGTAAAGAAGAGGACTGTAAGAGAAGAAAAGGGTTCCTAAAGACTCTTTGGTGAAGAAGAGAGAGTTCGAATGTTGTGGAAGCTAAAGTAAATCTATATTATTAAACGGATGTATTCGGTTAAAGAAGCCACGTTACGTACTTTTAAGTTTGTTTTGTTTCTGTCATTGCTCTATCATTCAGTTATATTAGCTTGTTCTCTAATCAATTGTGTAAACTCGTAAACGGCTATGTATCTTGTTTTCCATTATGTTTAATTTCTACCTTTATATCTGTTTCATTGTGAGAAGATACATAGAGATTCTGATTCTTCCGTGAAGTTTAATTTGAAGGTTCAATCTCAACACGTATTTGGAAATATAAGAATTTTAAAACACCTAGCAGTTTGTACAGGACTAGAAGATGCAATCAAATTTGTCTCAACGAATTTTGAAGGTAAGAGTTGGTTCTCAACATCACAATGTACTGTGAGGTACGTGACTAAGGTTTATCATTCTGCCTTTGCCGTGAAATCTCTATCGACGCATTTAAGTTTTGATTCAAATTCGTTGTTAGTGTTCGTTGAAGATCTATCTGCTTTATGTTATTTAGTTTTTAAATTTTATTGTATTAATCAAAAAGATGTTTAATTCACTATTTTTGTTGTATCTTGAACTATTAAGTTAATGGAATGAAAAGTTGCAAAAAAACAAAACTTTAGAACACTTCAATTTTGTAAAGTTCAATTCAAATGAAGTAAGTTTTGAAAAGTAAAATTGATATTTTAAAAACAGAATACCAAAATCGATGTTTTATTTGCTATTGAATTTGGTATGTTATAGTATTTAACATTTTAGTTTAACTCATTTGAAACAATGGTTCTAAAAATGAGTTTTAGGTTAATTTTGAGTAAGGGGTTGGAGAGACAAGCACGTGCTTCATGCTGCGATTAGATTACCTGTCCACCTCGTCAGCTTCACTTTTTCCCATCCAAAACCTTTTTTTTAAATAAACTAGGAAATAATATTTCATTTGAATATATATCGTAACCAGTGATCTAATAGATAAATTTTCAAGAGTTAGCAAGCTTTTTCTGATAATAAATAATTTTTTACTTTTCAAAATTATGAAAACTCTAACACTAGCAATTTATTTTGTTGTCAACAGATATATATTAAATTAAAGTAGTTTAGAATTCCAAACCGATGATACATCATTTACATAGATAATATCGTTTTTAAAAAAGTATATCACTTAAATATCCATTTTAGCGTTTAAATTATCAAAAAATATAGAAAAATGAGAAAATAAATATCTGATTTTCTTCAGAAAAAGAATTATCTGATTTTCACAAATTTTTTCTAAGTGAATTGAGAAAGCAGATCAGCATATAGGTGCGAATGTCATCATTTTTTTTTGAGAAATTTGGTTCAATAACCATTAAAAAAAACTAAAATTTAAAAACTAACCAAAATTCCACTTTTTCTCTCTCTATCTCTCCCTATCTCTCTCTAAGCCTATGGTTAGTTTCTTAATTTTTCATTTTGTTATGGTTATTTTGCAAATTCACCCTTTTTTTTTACAATTTACTTTAATTTCATGAGATTTTTAGGTTATTCAGTACTATTTTCTAAAATAATATTTCTGGACGGATGTGTTGTCGTTTACTAAGGGTCCTGTCACGGCGGCCCATGAAGAAAACGACTATCATTTTGTTTTATTGTTTTATATTTATTTCCATAATATTTATAGCACGTTTGAAAACTATTTGATGCAACTCTATCTACTCCACAGTTCTTATAGATTCCTTTTTTTTTTTTTGATAAAGTTTATTTCTTTTGGAGTAGACCAATTTATGTCACGTATATTGTTGTCCAAGTATACTAGAATTATATTTTTTTACTATATAATCATTGGAGGTGGTTGTTGTTGGCTACAAAATATATATATATATATGTAGTAAAGTCGATGGTTGGGTTTTATATATAGAATACACAAACCTTAAGAACGCATGCAAAGACCGAAATTAATATTCAATTACACACACAAAACATCAGACCTATATAATGAGACTCTTTAGCAAAAAAAAACTATGATGATGAGACTCACACAAACATCATCAGCTCATGCTCCAACCACATTGTAAAATAATATACCGAATCTTTCACCAGACTTAATTCTTTTCTGAAAGCATTTTAATTTATCTCAAAAATAATATTAGAAATTTTAAAAATCAAATATTTATAAATATGAATAATTAATGAAATGATCGAATTTATCTTTTGAAAACAGATCATTGAATGGCTATTTGATCATAAACAAATATTTAGAAATTATGAGATAAAATGTATGGATTTTGTATTGAACTGAAGTGAAATACGAAAGCAAATGAATATAATATTTAAGTTAGAAAGCGTTTAACAAGAGTAAGAATATAGATAAAATGAATTTGGGAGACGTGTGTAGTGTAGTGTAGTAAGATTGTGTTTTTTCTTTATCTTTTTATTTGATTTATATTTCAGATTTACTTTTAATATCATCATTTACTTCGCGTAATACACTATTAATGGGAAAATTAGAAATAAAAGATATTTTTGTACCTTCTTGTCCATCTACACCTTTATTTTTGTATGTCAAATTATGCCTAAACTACCCCTAAAATCATATATTTTAATATTTAATTTATTTAAAAATTTCGTTTTTAAAGAAAAAATATTTATTTAAGGAAACATAAAATATCTATTATTCCAAAAACGTAACAAAAAATATTTACAGAATCTTTTTTGATATCATCTGCGAAATTCAGAAGGTGTCTTCTGCGATTTCTATATGTTCTGCAATTCCGTAGAATATACATTCTGCATAATGTACGTGTTCTGCGAAGTTTAGAACATGTCTTCTGCAGTTTGTATATGTTCTGCGATTCCGTAGAATATACATTCTGCATAATGTACATATTCTGCGAAGTTTAGAACATGTCTTATGCGGTTTGTATATGTTCTGCGATTACGTAGAATATACATTATGCATAATGTACGTGTTCTGCGAAGTTTAGAACATGTCTTCTGCGGTTTGTATATGTTCTGCGATTTCGTAGAATATACATTCTGCATTGCATAATGTATGTGTTCTGCAAAGTTTAGAACATGTCATCTGCGGGTATTGGAATTAGGAACATGTTTTTCTTTATCTTTATCATGCTGTCTTCATAACTATACTCTATGTTTATGATTCTTTTATATCTCTGCGAAAATCAATGGGGTAAACCAAAAAGTATTAGATAGATTTTACATAAATTTGGTGAGTTTATTAAATTTGTTGTTTGTTTTACAACAAATTGATATGTGCAAATTCTATTTGAGAGAATTTATCAAAAAAAATTTGGTTTATCATAGATAAATATGCTGGAAATTTATGTGACGTACGTGTATAGAGATCATTTAGCAACAACTAGTGGAAATTTATTGTTGATTAAGAAAAACGTGCTATATTACTTATTTTGTAATTGGCTACTAACGATGATTTTAGGTCTTTTTGGTTAAATGATGTGTTATAATTTTTTAGTAATTATATTAAAATAAAATTAGTAATTTAGAGGGTATAATCGGATTTAGATTAATATAAAATATAAAGACACAAGACTTAGTTAAAAAGGTGTAGATGGACAAGATGGTACGAAAAACATCATTTATTTCTAATTTTTCCACTATTTATTAATTGTATTTATTTATGTTGATTTGATCGTTTCTCTTCAGCGTATTAAGTTGATTTTTGACTGATTCTCGAGCTCACCCCAATGTTGACTTTAAGTTTGAGTTCTTTTTACTCAATTGATTGTTCACTTCGGGCTGGCTTGAGTTCGTCGCTACTCCACATTTCTTTTCGAATGGCCTATTTTATTTGACCACATAATTTATACACCAACACTTTTCTAAGAGTTTTTACATTTCTCTTTGATTGGCATATTTTATTTGGTCGGATTTATACACCAACACTTTTCTAATAGCATCTCCATTTGAAGTCCGGAAAATTGGAAATAAAGGATGTTTTTAGTACTCTTTTGTCCATATACACTTTTATCTTTAATTGTTGGTGACTTATTCTTTATATTAATTGAAATCCAATTGTACCCTCTTAATTTATTAATTATTTTTTGAATATATAATTATAATATATAAACATCCCTTTTGATTATTATCTAAAATCACATGAAAAAATTGGACTTCAAAATCTTGTAAGACCCACTTTGGTGGGGCTGAAATTTACCGGAAAACAAAAATTATACTTCCTCTCCAAAATCGACCTTCTTTCTCACCCTAAATCGATCCTCTCAAATTCTCTCGTTCAATTCTTCTTCTTCACCAAAATCGATTTTCTTCTTCCTCAATTCTTCTTTTTGTCCCTCCACTTTCTCCATCAAGGTGTAATTAAAATTTCCTTTTTGTTGCTTGATCAACTATAAATCTCCACTCGTTGCCAAATGATCTCCATATACCGCAAGTCACATAAATTTCCTGCATATTTACCTATGATGAACAAAAAAAATTTAATCAATTCTCCCAAATAGAATTGGCACATATCAATTTGTGGTAAAACAAACAACAAATTCAATAAACTCACCAGATTTATGTGAAATATATCCAATCCTTTTTAGTTTAGACAATTGATTTTTGCAGAAATCTGAATGACTCATAAACACATAAATACAGTGAAGAAACGGCGTGGAAGATGAAGAGAAGAGATGTTCTAAAACTCTTAATTCTAACTCGCAGAAGACACCTTCTGAATTTCGCAGAACACGTACATTATGCAGAATGTATATTTTACGAAGTCGCAGAACACGTACATTAAGCAGAATGTAAATTCTACGAAATCGCAGAACAAGTACATTATGCAGAATGTAAATTCTACGAAATCGCAGAATACTTACATTATGCAGAATGTATATTCTACGGATTCGCAGAACATATAGAAATTGCAGAAGACACATTCTACAATTCGCAGATCATAGAGAATGCGCAGAAGACACATTCTGAATTTCGCAGAACAGATCAAAAAAGATTTGTAAATATTTTTTTATTACGTTTTTGGAAAAATAAAAAATTATGTTTCCTTAAATATTTATTTTTTTCCTTATAAGTATTTAAATTAATATTAAAACAAATTTTACAAATAAATAAAATATTAAAATATATGATTGTGGGGGTAGTTTAGGCACAATTGTACCTACTAAAATAAAGGTGTAGATTGACAAGAGAGTACTAAAAACATCTTTTATTTCTAATTTTCCCTTTGAAATCTCTCACCAAAGTCTTCCAACACAAAATTATATTCATTTTTCAAAATCTGAACACAAAATTATAATAATATTTAATTGGTAGATAACTCAAAATCTTGAAAAATTTACACCAAAGTCGTGTTAGTCTCTCGAGCTTTTGAGATATCTACTAATTAAATATCAATATAATTTTGTATTTACACATATCTACTCATTAAATATTAATATAATTTTATATTGAGACTTTGGTGAGAGATTTCCAATAAAGATATTATAACTTCACCAAAATAGCAGAATAAGCCACGAATTATCTGCCAGCATGGTTTAACCAATAAATATATATCCTTTGTCTATTCCCCATTGTTTCTCGAATTTTCGATCAATCACATATTTTTTTCTTTAACTTGAGCATCAGAAAGTTTTCATGAACCCATCATACGCACATATTCTTCTTTCAGGAGGCGACCCTAATAATTTTTTTTTGTTTCATGATTACACATTCTGATGCTCAAGTTAAAGAAAAATTTCTCCTCAAACCGACACTGGACATGGGAAGTTCCTTAACATAATTTAGAATGTTAGACTGAACAAAATCTAACAACAATCAATAGTGAAAATGTGTTCATTATTCATGAATATCAAAACAATATCGAATTATACAATGTATTACTTTAAGATATTTGTGTGTTTAATGTTGAGCTTGTGCATATATGAGTCTTTTTTTGACAGGTGCATATATGAGTCTAGCGATCCCCCTACTCGTCGTCTTCATTTAAATATTTAAAGGTTTTATAAAGATTAATAGTTTCCAAGTATAAAACTAAGACTAAGGTGATAGATTAATCAAAAGTAGACAAGCACTTTATCCTGACCTTGGTCACAGGTTACATTACGCATTTTTTGCCGATATCGATAAACCAAAAGCTGCTTGGTCCTCATACACTTGGAGTATGCGAGTGCGTCGCTCATAAAGCAAGATGTGCCAAAAACTTACAAATCTGTGAAGAATTAAACCAAAAATTTACAAATTCGTAAAAAAATTAGCAAGAATTCTAAAACAGAAAAGAAACAAAAATTAAGAGGATGCACCTTATCAAGAGATTTCATCGCCATGCCACACTTTCATGGCCGCTCCAAGCATCAAACCATACCCTCTATGTGTGAACAAGGCGAAGAATGTCAGCTGAACAATGATGACCTTTCTAAACAAGTGAAAGAATATATCTGACAGCCAATGCCGCGCCTAGGTTCATAGATGTTTAAGGCAAATATTGAAAATGTGGTTTTTCTTATTAAACTAAAAAAATTTTTAATCACAATATTATGATGGGAAGAATCATCTCCGCTCGCATCCATATGATGGGAGCGGTATCACCTTCTACCTTCGCAAATTGAATTTTCCTGAAAATGAAAACCTAAAAAAAAAATCAAGACCAACGATTCAATACTTTTTGTGTTATTTTGATCATTTGTCAAAAACAAAATTCCTTAATAAATTCACAACAGCATTTCAAATTTTTGTCTGTTTTGTCGACCACTTCAACTTATATAACTGTTCAGAAATTCAAATCGGAAGAATTGGGTTTAAATATTCTAGAGAATAAAGATAGTTTCGAGCACTTCGTACCAACTTGTCTGTTTTTTTTGTTAAGTGCGCGTGGGATATGCGAGATTGAGAAGAAAGAAAATTCATTTCTATTTGTCTCATATTTCTCCATATGTAGTGTGTATTTTTCAGATATAGTGTGAAAACTGATTATTCATTTGGTTTATACACTATTTTAACCAAGTCCAAACAGTAGGTGACAACATCATTTCAAGTTATAGGCATTGTTTAATAATAAACTTGATGTAGTATTAGAGAAAGAGTTCAAATGCAAGTTAATTTTAAAGAATTTAACGAAAAATGAATATATGCGAATACATAAACATGCACACTAAAGAAATTATACTGATATACAGATAAAGAAAAAAAAAAAAAAAACTCGTGACTACCAGAACGCCTTTTGTCCCATAGATCTTATCGTTTTCTACATTTGGCCAAATATGTTCTCTACTTTAATATATTGAGATGTTTGCCTGTGGCTCGTCATTTTACCTTTGGCCAAATATGTTCTCTACCCATTTGGAACCAAAATCTAAACTCTTCATTACCTGTAAAAAATTGGTTATTTTTACCAATTTAGAAATCTATAATAGCTAACCGGCCCAACCCTGTTTTATTTTGTACTAACGACAAATAAATCTTATAATTCATTTCTTTACTTCTTATAATACTAGAAAAAATACCATCCAAACTCGCTAGCAATTAGACCGATTAGTCACTAAATCAATGATTAATCATTGCCAGTCTATCAGTTAGTGGATTAACTAACCGACGACCTCGACCGCTTTTAAAAATAGAAAACGGTATTAGCAATTTCGAAATCCATATTTAACAGATAAATGGATGCTACCTACCATTTTTTTGAACTGATTTAAGGCTTTAAGCTACCTACCAATTCACATAACCTATGATACAAATGTTGGTCCCAATTTTTGGTAAGATAAGAGACTCGTTTAAATTGTTTCCACACAATCTTATACCCCACCATTTCGCCAGCATTATTATGATAGTGTCGTAACAGTGCTATTTACTTCATATATTTAATTGATATTTTAAAAATGACATCATTTTAATTTAATTTAATTTTGGAAAATTATTAGTGCACGTGACGAAATTGTCATCCACATATGGTTGTGTCAATAAGATTTGCCATTTTTACGTGTGATCTTTATTGGTAGGTGCCCACTCCCCGTACGTTGACACTTCTATACAGAGTAATATATAGTGGAGACAAATGATAACAAAACAAGTGGTGGAAAGAAGAATAATTCATCTTATAAGATTTGTTCCTGCTTTCATAGTTTAATACATCAATTAATGTATTCAGTCTTATAACACAAAAAGATTTGAGTTAAAATATTTTTTCAACTATGGTATATATGTTTGAGTGTTTTATTAAGATGGAAAAGCACATTTCTGAACAGGAAATATAATTTATATATGTATGTTCTATAAAAATATTTTAAGACAAAATGTATATGTGAATATTTATGTAGATTGTAGATTAATTTAAATATTTGATATGCTACTTATAGACGAAACTTGTATTCGAATATATATGCTTTAACAAGCAAAAAAAAGTGTACGCGAATATATGTAGATCGTAGACTAGCTAGATAATGAACTCTAGTAGGGAACACCAAATTACACAATCCATGACTTTACAGAAACACGTTTTTGAAGAACATCTTCCTCTTAAAAAAAAAAAAAAAGAACTTTTTTTTCCTTATAAAAAAAAAGGATTAATTTGCTGAATAATCATATTGAATAGCAAAATAAAGAATATAGACATAGTGTTCAAATAATTTGCTGAATAACCATGGCCCAATGTGCAATGTCGAAACTGACCTTTTTGTTCAGGCGGGAAATTAAAGAGGAAGATATTTGGCTGACGTCAAACACTTATATGCGAGTAGTATTTTCTTGTTTCGTCAACCTAAGCAGTCATATCTATACCATAACCAATTGTAAATAATGACAACGGCGACGGTACTATTCATTCCAACATCATTTATATTCTATTTTCAATATCGGTTCATGCTATGTTATGAATTACTATTATACGTAGAATATAGCTTACGTCATAAGCTTTCACTCGCATAAATCAAAGAAAGCAACCGTCGTACTGTGCTATATATCAATTTTATAGAATAGTTTTGTTTCAAATAGTGAAGAACTATCAATATCAATTCATACTATAATACGAGTTACTATTATCCATAAAATATAGTTTATGAGGAATACATTTTATTGTGTGAGTCAAAGGTCGTTCAACAGCGTTCTATATCATAGTATTCTGACAGCATACTATACTACAACTATTAAGATTTAAGATACAAATGAAAGGGAAGTATAATTTGACGGTTGCTTTCGATTTCATTCAAGTATTTCAAATTAAACTATTCTATAATATTATTACATAGTACAATATTGATGGTTGCTTTCCCTAAAATACATGTTGTTCTATAAATTTCTAACTTTTAGTTTTTTTCACAATCTACGAGATTAACATTATCGTGTTTTCACTCGTACATTTCAAATTAAGAGTATTTTGGTATATATTGTAGAATATACAAGAAATATTCTAGCCAAACTTTTCTTATGGTTACTTCATATGTTTTTAGTTTTCTTATGGTTACTTCACCTAATTTCCCAAAAAAAAACACATCTTTTTGTTGATTAAAAAAATATTTATATATTATTTATTTAAAATATATAATAAGAATAAGTACATTGGAATTAAAACTCCAGTGGCCCAACCAAAACGAAAATAAAGTAGATATATGGAAGTTATAGAGGCCTCATGAAACATCTATTCATTTTTAATAAGACCCAAACAATGTAACTAAGGCCCAAAGCCATCGGATCCTCAGTCAAATGAGAAGCAACAAGAGGTGAAGCAACTTAAGTGTGCCACTTAAACAAAATCGGAATATTCGATTTCTGAATTTCAAGATTGAAGTCCAAATTCGCTTTTGTGCTAAGAGGTCTTGTCATTAAAAAGCATATTCCTCGTTAACTAATGGCTTGAAATGTTTGGAAAATATACTAATTTAATTCGAGATGGTTATTGTTTTCGTTTTAACTCTTTCTTATATTAACAAAATTACGGAGAAAATATTTGTTCATCGTAACTCGTAGCCTCGTAAGGTGTTTTCTTAGAGTGAAGTTTTTCAAAATCACAAGTACAAATCTTGTTAGTGTAATATTTATAGTAGTTGTGACGTTGTTACACTACCAAAACTTGTATTTGTAAATATTTACAATTTGAGAATTTTCTGTCTTTTAATTAGATCGAAAGACGTATTGGTTTTCTTAACACAAACCCTATTGTTTTTCTTCTGGAACCAAATACATGTCATCATGATCATTCACAATGCACAACGCGTCGTTTCATCGAATGAAAATGTTTTAGGATTTTTGTATTATTGTAGATGCATGCCTATATAGATGGAGGAGTGTTTTCATTAACAAACTCTAATGAAAGTTTTACTTCATATATTAAAAAATAATTGAGGATCTTAAATGAATGGGATGAAAATTGAAAGTTTTTTTCATTAAAATCCTATATATAAACACATACTATGTTTTTCTAATTAAATTTCATTAAAATATCAAAGTACAACTATCAAGATTATAAATATCAAGATTATAAAGTCGAATACAAAACATCGAAATACAAATTATTGTATAATCAGTTATATGCACCATATATTAAAAAAAAAACGGATTTGAAACACTGCTTCCTTTCGAGTAAGCCTTACACGCTAATATACAATGTAAACAATTATTTTTATTTTTTACTATTCGTCTCACTCTAGTACGATATGTGTACCAGATTGGCATTGTTTTGTTTACTTTTCAAATCGTACAGAAAAATCCATTGTATTTGTTATATGTTTTAGAATGTTAACACCATATCAATTAGTGTGTATTCGCATCCTTGATAATAATGCATACTTCATATTGCTCCCGCTTTGACTCCGTTTATACTTGCGTATGTCAAAAGTTTCTTTCAATAATACCGGTCTCTCAAACCTTCCAACAAAAGTTATACAAATATATATATATATAGACCCAATACCTGATAATGACCATGCCCAAATGGTTAGTGGGTTGTGGGATTTATATATCGAGTACAAGGACGATGAACAATATGGTCCAATATTTGATTTGGGTACGTATAGTGAAAAATTGATCTAAAAATTGAAAGAAATCTTGATTATAATTAGAAGGACTTTACCTATTCTATATCTAAAAGCTTAAGACATAATCCGAACAGAACTGGAAAAAACAATCAAACAAGACTAAAAATAAACAAGGGTGATTTTGGTGAATAACCAAAAACAAAACAATAACTTATAAACTAACCGAATTTTTACAGAGAGATAGGAATAGATAGAGAGAGAAATTGGTTAGTTTATTGGTTATAGTTTTTTTTTGTTTTTTTACCAAATTTTCTCAATAAACAAATTAAATATTTTTTTTTGTCAAACAACATACAATATTGGCTTTACGACGGCTTTAATACACTATTAGATTACATGTTTCAGTAAATTAAAAAAAAAAATTGATTGAGATATAACTGGAACTCAAATCAGAACTATACAAATCTATCCGTTTAGGTTTTATTTTGCTTTCAATTCTTCTTCTAAACCAAAATTTTCAAAACTTAAGAATAGAATTTTGTTATGATTACAATGCAAGTATGTATATGCGTATATATAAAAGTACATATGGATATTTTCTTGTGTCAAGAACGTTAAGACTTATGAATCCGTATATCACTCCAAACTATAAATCAAAGCGATCTTTTGGTAAACAGGTACTCTTATATATTAAAATGTTTGTATCCATATGCAAAATTCGCATATTGAAAAAACATTTTCGAACATGTTCATTTATCATTCAGTTATTTTATCTGGGTATATCTCAATAGTTTTTAGGTTGCATATATATATATATATATATATATATTCTGATAACCACATCGCATATCGAAATCTGGATTATTTCTCAAAACATATAAAAACATGGGCCAACGATCGTTAAAATCGTAGTATAAGAAATCGAACTTTGGTATGGTCAAAGTTTCAAACTACTGTTTTTCGATTTCTACAACTATATTTGTCCGCACTTTGTCTATATTTGAGTCCATGCCATTTTTAATTTATTCATTATTTTTAACTCGTATGGTTGATAATTTTTTTCATGATATATATATACAACTGAAAAATGACAAAATTATCGTGATGGGAATCTTTTGGAGGAAACATAAGTAGCAAGAGTGTTGTTGATAAGGAAAAGGAAAGGGCGTTCGTGTGCCATTCTTTGTCGCATCTCTTTTTTCCTTTTCCCTTTTTTTTTTCTTTTTTGTTTTTATAAAAAAAAAATAGGATTTTCTCGGTTAAAATCCAAATTCTTCGTTATTTTATGCTGCAATGAGAAGCACACATTTAGCAAAACTTAGAGAATTTTATGTTAGGATTTGGATCCTAAAGATATTCAGGATACGGTTAAACAAAATAAAAATAAAGGTACACATATATACTTTATAGAGATTGTCTTTGATATGACATATGAGGAGTTGTGTTTACATTCCATCGATACGAGTTTTACTAATTAAGGAATTTACAACTTTTTGTATATTAAAGAAAACGGTGATAATGATAAATAAGAGAGAAAACTGTAAAACAAATTAACGAAGACAATTTAAAATACCTGAAATATTTCTAATGAACAATTTTAGTTAAAAAATTTGGCCAAAAAGACTTCGCTCCCTTATACAACCCGCCCGGTCATCGAATCTTCACATCGTGTAAGAAGAATTTGGTTCCACAAAAAACAAAAATAGTTTCAATCAATAAAACAACAAGACTATTAGATCATATATATATATAGATCATCATACCACTGCACACTAAGAATCTGAGTTAACACCTATGAAATAACCTACTAATCAAAAAAAAGTTTTTACGTTGTAACACATCAAAATCATTTCTCGTAAACCATAGACGAAACACAACTCGATCTGCAGCGCCTTATAACCTAACCTCAACCTTACGTCTAAATGATATAACAACTCACAAAGCATACCAATAATATAGATGAAAACACCCTACTAGCTTTATTACTCACCTCTTCAGTTTTTTTTTTTCATTTGTTTTAATTTTAAAAAAAATCAATAACGTTTACATTGACGAACAATGAACACAAGAAATAAGTTTAGGGGGAAAAAGTCGACGTAACAAAAAGTACTTCGTTTTGTGGCCGATATTACTTTGGCTCAGCCTTAAGATTAAAAAAGATGTAAAAGTATTTTTTTGCAAAATAAATTGAATTATACATGTATATCAAGAGATTCAACTTTACAAAAAAAGACAAATAAGATAAAGTTGATCTTCTTAAAGTGAAGACCAAAGAGGAAGACGAGAGCGATCACTTGTTCTGTAGGGCTTCCATGCACATGCTATTGCCTCCTCGACCTTTTATTTTTTTCCTTTTTTTGGTCGGCTTATTTTTTCTTATATTAAAGTTAATTACATTAAGATTTTTTTTCCTCAATTATTGAGTTTATATATATATATATATATATATATATATTAATGAATGAAACTACTAGAAATCACTAAATTAAATCATATTTGTTTAAATATAAGTGTATCGTTTTTCCAATATATAAAAATTTCGTTCAACAATTCATGAAACATTTTTTTTTGGCTTGTTAGAACACCTGATTCTCTATATATTCAGTACTATTTTTTTGTCAACAGATATATTTTTTTTTTGCTGTTTTTTTGTTTTAAATTGAGTTTATATAGGTTACAAACTTTATATATGGTCCCTCGAACAATGATGTGTTTGTTCCAGTCACCACGAATCTAACATATTCTTTTTGCTCGAAATAATTAGTCTGTTCCTTGGAGATTTTCGGATATACAGTATATTGAATAGTTTGTAATTACACATCGTATCTGTTCATTGTTTTATTGCTTTAAACGATAATTATTGGGGTTTAGTGGACCCGTACCTAAATAATTATTTATATATCTTACAAAAACAAAATATATATCATAATTTCTTAATCGATGCATGCATATATATATATATATATATAAATAATGCAACTGGATCATGCATGTGTTTCCGTGATCCTTTGCTTTTTACTCCAAAATCGTCCGGGATGTAACAAGTGTCAGTCTAGGATTCACTTACCGCTTCTAAATATCAAGTCTCTCTACTTCAGGTTTTTTCTTTATGGTATAAGCTAGTTATCGTAATGATGTATGAGGTCGTTTTTCCTAATCCTGTACTATATGTTTCGAATTAATTGTTATGAATGTTTATAGTTCATTCGAAAGAAAAGAAAAAAAAATCTTAGTAGATACACTGATAACTGATATCAATTGTTATGAATAGTTTGATAGTAATTGGTTAGTGAGTGACATGTTCTTTTTAAAAACAAAAAAAAATGGGATGTGAGCTTAATCAGCTGTCGTTTTATTTTCCATGTGAACAATATCTCTCATACTGCTCACATAAGATTCGATCAAGAAACTCGAATAACTTAGCATTATAATAATTAATAGCCCCCACATTAATTTTAAAATATTTCAATAACTCTTGCATTTCCTCTTAAATTATTGTGATAAAGATATATAGAATCTCTGGGTAGATTGATTAAGGAAAGATTATATATTTTAGTATGTACTTACCGCCAATGAATAATGAGGTTCATGGTTCAAAAAACAAAAATGAATAATGAGGTTCAACGAATCAATCGGCGCATTCAGTTAATCAGCTGAGTTAGTATTAAAAATCGGCGCCTTTCGTTAATCGATTAAGTTAAATTTTAAAATACAATTGTTTATTGTCAACCAATAGTCTGTGGATCGGAGTCCGGAGACTGTGTAGATTATATATTAAAGGTATCATCACAATTCACAAATCCGCAGATATGAACATAAAATTAAATTTCGACAAAAAAAAACATAATATATAGTAAAATTTTGAAAAAGTATGAATTATTGCCTAAAAATATTATGAAATAAATTCACACAGCCAATATTGCAAAACTTTTTCATTGTGTAAACAAATTATTGTGTGTCAAAATGTTTTTAGATTCGTCATTTTAAAACATTTCAGTTTTTTTTTTCTTCTAATGATTGATTGATATGTTTTGGAAAAACTACAATAAAATGTGCTATTAGAAAACGAAAGGTCTGAACGTAATATACATAGAGATTAGAGTTAAGGTTCAATATATATAGTTACTTTTCAATAAAACAAAAAGAAAAACTCTTTAAAAATCGTTTTTCCCTTTCTAGCATGGCTTCAATGAATATGGCATCACCACAAGCCTTGCGACTTCTCTTGCGGGTCGGTCCAGAGCCAGAAGGTGTTGAAGGCATACGCTTATTGTGTCCATCAATGACGTTTCTTTCATCTAACTTAATTCTAATACCACTTAGATGTAGTGATAGATTAGTTATGCAAAACTTGACATCTTTTGTCTTGGATTCTAAACAGTTTTAATTTATTTATATTTATTGACAAAACAAATTTATGTCAACACATAAAATTAATGTAACCTAAAGACTAAAATTAGTGTTAACTATATATATGTTGGGTCATTTGAAATGAATTATTAGGAAGTTTCATAAGTAAATTATTAGATAGAAAACGCAAAATGTAGCACAAAAAAAAAATCCACACAAATAAATTTTTAAAATTGCTATCAGATTTTTAAATCTTGAAGAATTTAAAACATATAGAATTAACTTTTAATCATTGATCCAATAGCCCCTTAATCATTAGAAGTGTCATTCAGTCATGCACCTAAAGTTAACTCTATTTTGTTATAAACCATTGAGGTTTGGATGTCTATAACCGGCTCAGTCCATAAGGCCCAATTCGTGGTTTAGTCTAGGCGTGAAGACCAAGTCCTATTAGAGATAGGATTTCCTTTTCCTAATACCAATAGGATTAGTATAAGTTTTCCTATTCCTTGTATGAGTAGTAAAAGGACAATTTCCTTTTCTCTGCTTGATGTAACCACTATATAAAGAGACCATTGGTCCTCAATAATAATACACAGAATACAAGTTATTCAAAACACGTTATCAGCACGAGCTTGCTCTGATAAACCCTAGCCACCAAAAATATAAAAACCCTAAAAGCCGCCATCCGCCGTTAGCCACCGAGAAGCAGCCGCAGCCGTTCGACGCCGAGTAGCCGCGTGCGTCTATCCGATTAACGTGATCCGATCCCGAGCTTCCAAACCATCCGCAGCAGCTCGATCCGATCCCGAAATAGCCGCCGACGATCTCTAGCTTACGAACGTCCGCAGCCGCGCATTCTCAACCCGAGCAGCTGCGCGTTCTAAACCCTAGCAGCCGCGTGATCCGATACCGAAGCCGTTCGACGACAAGTCAACCGATCCGACGCCAAGTAGCCGCGCAATCCAAGCCGAAGTTTTACCGAGGTCTATTAGCTCCCGGTCCATTCCATTCAACCCAAAAGAAGGATTAAAGGTATAAACAAATTTCTAAAACCCTAGAACATAAAACTCAAAATTTGACCTAATGATTATGAAACCCTAAAACCGATTCTCTCACCTAAAATTGTTTGATCTTTTGAGAACTTGAATTGAATTGAATCTAAGCTAAAGATAAGACCTAAAATTCGGTTTGTTTGTTTAAACTTGTTTGATTTCTTAAAACCTAAAAATCGAATTGGACCTAAGCGTATGAAATCCTAAAAACTCGAATTGCTTGATGAACTTGTTTGCATGATTAAAACCGTTTTCCTAGCTTCTTGTTTAATGTCTTAAAATCGCATGATAAGATTACTTGTTAGAATTGAATTAGAACATTAAACATACATGAACCCTAAAACAGATTCATGTGTTGATTGCTTGTTTTGTTAAAATCGCAAATTGGAAATTCCCTTTTTCGTTTTGGAAAGTTTCCTTATTTGTTTTGGAAAGTTTCCTTATTTGATATTGGGATGATTTCCTTATTTTGAATTTGGAAAATTTCCTATTTTCTTTTATCACCTAGAATTGCATGTTAGGATTAAAATTGGAAATTTGCTTGAATTAAAATCGCATGATGCATAAAAATAAAATCGGTTGAAAGAAATCCTAAAAGCCTAAGAAAAACCGATGCTTGATTTCAGATGGCGAAAGTCAACAATTTGGACTTCGCAGCCCTTAATCTCTCGGGAGATAATTACTTGCAATGGGCTTTAGATGCAAAGATCATATGCTGAAATCAGAAGGGCTCAGTGAATGCATTAATGATGCAAATAACGAATCCGAGAGGAATAAGTATAAGGCGATTCTAATCATACGCCACCATCTCGTTGAGAGTCTCAAAGATCAATACTTGAAGCTTGAGGATCCTCTTGATCTCTGGAAGGAGTTAAAGGCGAGATATGATCATCAGAAGATGGTTATACTGCCTAAGGCCAAATATGATTGGCTTAACTTAAGGCTCCTAGACTTTAAGCCCGTGGATGAATACAACTCGGCTCTGTTCAAGATAGTTTCAAAATTGAAGCTATGTGGCGAGATTGTGACAGAGAAGGATATGCTTGAAAAGACCTTCTCGACCTTCCACTCAAGCAACGTGTTGCTACAGCAACAGTATCGTGAGAGAGGCTTCACGGCCTATGCAAGTTTGATCTCTTGTTTATTGCTTGCGGAGCAAAACAATGAATTGCTAATGAGAAACAGCGAGATGAGACCTCCTGGATCAACCCCACTTCCAGAAGCCCATGTGGACGAGGACACTAAGATGGAAACCGAGGCAAACCATGTCCAGAGATATCAAAGATATAATGGCCGCGGATCTGACTTTAACCGCGGGCCAGGACGTGGGCGTGGAACGAGACAAGGGCGTGGTCGCTACCACCCATATGGTCGAGGGAATGCCCGCGGATCTGACTTTAACCGCGGATAAGGCCGTGGCCAAGGGCGTGGCCACGGGAACCAGACCGGACACAAGTCCGGCCCGACCAAGTCCGTTTGCCATCGGTGTGGGATGGACAATCGTTGGGCCAAGACGTGTAGAACTCCCAGACATCTTGTGGATCTTTATCAAGGAAGTGTTAAAGGGAAGAATCCCGAGGCCAACATGATCCAGCGTAAACATGAGCATGACAATGAGGGCGATTTTGATCATGAAAAGGATGATCTTATGGATAATGATGATCTCACGAAGTATGAGACTTCCGATTTCTTAAAATGATTTTAGACTTTGAGTTCTATTTGCTTTGTTGCTTTTATGTTTACTTTGCTTTGGTTTTATGTCTTTGGATTTGTTTGGCATTAAACTACTTTGAGTTTATTTTATTGCTATTATCTTGTTTGTTTCTTGCTTGATAATATGAATGTTTTATTGCTTATATAAACGGCAATATGAGTTCAAAAGTACAAGTATAAAATCTCGACCAAAAGGGCATTGCCTAAAGGGCATGAATTTTTCACCCATACAAAGCCCATTGAGTTATAAGAATGGTTTCCAAATAGAAACAATGGGCAAAAGGAAATGAAAATTCCTCAAGATCGCCTAAGGCACTAAAAGAAAATGGTCGAGACTATACTCTACTGATCTAGACTATGCCAAAGATCAGTATGATAGAGGCAAAAGCCATGGTAACCACAATTGGTATACCCCACGAAATTTACACTATATGGCATGACTGGACTAGCCATCCAAGTCCAAAACTTGATGCAAAGATTGATCATGAAAACGGCACAAAGAGTTATCCCATAGAGTCTCACGTTGTGTTACATGTGCACAAGGGAAACTCATCAGATTTATTGTCTCAAGCATCACGAAATTATAGTATATTCATGAGGGGGAGTGAGGACAAACCCGTGGTCCATGACTATACTACAAATTCGATGATCATAATAAGACTCGGCCGAATTTTATAAAGAAAAGTCATTACCTATAAGGTTTAGACCCTAAAGTTTATCAGCTTGGAGACATCACAAGTTTTACATGTATATAAGATCAATATGCATCAGGCCATATAAGTGAGCATAGATATTCCCATCTCAGATTGAATACGGGTCATGAGCCAGACATATACCATCTTAAGAGATTTTGAATAAAACCACCACATACATATGTGCCGTCTAAGATGGAATCTCATAAGGAGATTGGAGATTGGGAATATATATATGTTGGATAAGAAATGTTTCTCCTACGAATTTTAAAGAAACCTTTGAGCCAAATATGGGTGATCTATTTAGTGGCCAAGGAACACGGATTACATGAGTTTTTAAGTGAATCCGAATATCCAACATTATAAGGAGAAACGTAATAAGCTGATAAGAGAAATGAAATGGTATCAACCATCGGTGTCTTGGCAAGATCCTCGGACTAGATAAAGATTTAAGGACGTCCAAATACAAAGATCATATAAAGCTAGCATAATCAGATGCCAGACACATTGACCCGAAAAGAAAAGAATGACTAAGTCATATCAGCTTAAGCACCACGAAATTGATGTCTTAGAGACACAATCAAGTTGCTACGGAGTCTATACAAGATAGACCAATAAGTTCCATAAGATAAGAAACCTCGGAAAAGGGTGCATAATATAAATCCGGGTTTATTAAGGAAACCAGACCAGACATAGAGATATAAAGGCTGGCCAGCTGAACATCTAAGGTACCAAACCATGTAGCTTGGGACGCCAAGCTGCAAGGTAATAAAGGTCCTGGATTATGAAATCTCAGATCGATCAAATCATGTCTGGATCAAAATAGGAACTACATAAGAGTGTTAACACCAAAATGTATAAGAAAGCGCGTACAAGATAGTAGCACTTGAACAATAAAGAAACAAGCGAGGATCAGAACCCACGAATAAGAATGCATTCATAAGATAAAAGGAAACGTGGGATTATGAAAGTGGCAGGCGTATTGACCACATAAGAAAACGCCATCAGATGATTAAACCAGTGGATAAATAAGTCCTGTGAAGAAAAGAAAATCGTGAGACCACATGATCTAAAGTGTTCATGTTTTACAAGCATTTCGAGATAGCTTGGTTACATAAGGATACTCACAGAGACTAAGGAATAAATTATAAGGAGATATACTCCAAATGTGGTGGGTGCTGCTACAAACTCGAAAGTTTATGATGTCTGGACACATAAGAAAGAAATCAAATTGATATAGTAAGCAGCCTATGGTCCACTGGATAACGAAATTTATACGAAAGTCCCAGAGGGGATAGAGCTGAAAGATAAAAGAAGTTCTCGAGACCAGCATTGTATTAAGCTGAATAAATCGCTCTATGGATTGAAACAATAGACTAAGCGAGTACTTAGTGAAAGAGGGCTATAAAGACGATCCCATGCATATTCATAAAGAAATTCGATAAGGGATTCGTAATTATCGCAAAAGGGTACTCAAGCGATTTAATATGGACCAGGCTTACCCACTGACTAGCCCAATGATGGTGAGAAGCCTTGGCCTGGACAACGATCCATTCGGTCCAGTAAAGAAGGACGAAAAGGTCCTTGGTCCCGAAGTGCCATATCTCAGTGCTATAGGAGCGTTAATGTACTTGGCTAGTCACACTAGGCCGGACATATGCTTTGCCGTGAACCTCCTTTAAAGATTCAGTTCTTGTCCGACCCAGAGGCACTGGAATGGGATCAAACACATATTTCGTTACCTGAAAGGGACGAAAGACATGGGTCTATTTTATACTAACCTTAACAAAGAAGGATTAGTTGGTTTTGCTGATGCAGGTTACCTTTCGGATCCACACAACGGTCAATGACTCAACACATTAGACGAGATTGTGGGATGACAGAAGGGAAAGAAGAACCGACCAGCATGTACGAAGACAATGCCGCATGCATAGCTCAGTTGAAGGATGGATACATTAAAGGAGATCGGACGAAGCACATATTGCCAAAGTTCTTTTTCACTCACGACCTACAGAAGGCCGGTGAACTCCAGGTGCTCCAAGTCCGCTCAAGTGACAACTCAGCCGACCTCTTCACAAAGTCGTTTCCAACCTCCACGCTCAAGAAGCTTATGCATCAGATTGGCATGCGCCAATTGAAGGACCTTCAGTGATGTTCATTTCAGGGGGAGTAATACGTGCTGTACTCTTTTTCCTTCACTAAGGTTTTGTCCCACTGGGTTTTCCTTGGTAAGGTTTTAATGAGGCAGCATTCCCCAAGCGTATTACTGAGATCCCATCATCATCACATACGGTTATGTCATCCAAGGGGGAGTGTTATAAACCATTGAGGTTTGGATGTCCATAACCGGCTCAGTCCATAAGGCCCAATTCGTGGTCTAGTCTAGACGTGAAGACCAAGTCCTATTAGAGATAGGATTTCCTTTTCCTAATACCAATAAGATTAGTAGAAGTTTTCCTATTCCTTGTATGAGTAGTAAAATGACAATTTCATTTTCTCTCCTTGATGTAACCACTATATAAAGAGACCATTGGTCCTCAATAATAATACACAGAATACAAGTTATTCACAACATATTTTTTATAATCTTCAATATTTTGTTAACATTTTGATGAGTTTATGTGTTTTAAAATTCTAAATATATTTATGTTATACCTTAGATTTTGTTCTATTAATTTACTAATAATTTTTTTGATGAGTTTATGTGTTTTTAAAAATATTTTGATGAGTTTATCTGTTTAAAATTTTTAACAGATACATTTTGAATATAATTTTGTTATCCTAAATATATTTATCTGACCTGCATTCACTATTATTTGCTATTTTATAAGCTATATTTAAATAAATTTTAATAAATAAATAAAGAAAATGCACCAAAAGTCAATTAAGTCAAATTCTTCAATTCCTCAAATTTCTTTTCCACTGGTGTCCATTAGTTTTTTTCAGTCAACATTAGGCTGAATTCAGCAAATATGCTGTTACAAACTTACCAGTTAGTGCCAATGTGCCATGGTTTATAGTCATAGAACATATCGAGCCAGTCTACGTTACATGGACTTATGCAAGAAAAAGTCAAAAGACTTCGCAAAGACTATGAGTTAAGTGAATTAACTCCATTAATTAGTCAACCATAGATTATATTAGATATTTTAGCTGGCCAAATCACTTTTCCTTGAATGAAAATCTCCTTTTAACCCAATCTTTAACAACTAAACTTGGCCAGCTACCAACATGTATTGTATATACATCAATCCTCTGTCAAAATCTCCCTCAAATCACCCATTATATTTCCATAATCCCTCAGATACTATTTTAATTAAACTACTTTAAACAATAAACAAAGATCCCAGACATGCTCCTAACTAATATGCAGAATATCCGCCGAAAATACTTTTATACTAATAAGTATAATATTTCCAAGGTTTGCAGTTAGAAAACTACCGAAATTGCAGATTCTAAATAAAAATTAAACGAACTTTTTAGTATTATTTTTTACAGAACTATTAAGCAAATACTTTTGGATAAATAAAAAACTACCATATTTTGTATTTGTTTTTGTTTTCGGGTAGTTAAATTTGCAGAATGACTAAACAGAAATTTATCATTCCACAATATGCAGAGTTTTGTGATTGGTAAAACTTTGCTGTATCACATAACTATTACACAATTTATAGACAACAATAATCATACCCATTGACAATAAAAAAAAAAAAAAAAAAAAAGAGAATTTCAAGAGATTGATATTTTTCCCCTTTCTATTACCAGAGCTTGAGAAAACAAGAAAAATGATCAAACTAGTAAATTTGTTAGATAACAAAAAAAAGAGTTTAAAAATTACTTGACGAAATAAAAAACTAACAGAAAATCTCAACCTCTGTACAATGGAGACCGTTGTTGAAATATCATCTTCGAGACTCTCGATTGCCGGAAAACCTTAATAGGGCTCGGAAAATTCCATCCTTTCCCTTTACCCGTCGCCGGAACCGGCGAGAATCTCGAATCTCCGGCGACCGCAACGGACCTCGACTTCCTCATGATCGCCGGCTTCGTATCTCCTCCTCTGTTTCCCATAAGCATCCTCCAAAACGACGACGCTTTCCTGCTCCTTCCGCGATCCGATTCTAGACCCAACCCGGAATCGATAACCGTATCCGGTTTAAACGGAACCGCCATCGATTTCGATCTCCGGAACGCCGGTTCGCATTCGATCAAACTCGCGACTCGGCCAACCGATCCGGTCCCGGAGAAATTAAAATTGATATCTCCGGCGAAGAAGGAGAACGAGGAGGAAGACGAAGAAGACGACGGAGAGAAAGACACGGCGGCGCGTGAGCTACACGAACAGGGAAGCTCGTGAGCACAATCAGGACAGAGGGAAGAGAGTCGTTCGTGGAGACAGAAAGGGCAAACGCCTCCGCCGCCAACAAAACCGCGTTTTGAAAAGTGTTTGGGACATTGCGAAAAACCATCTTCGTCCATGTTTTTTTGTTTTTCTTCTCGAAAATTTTTTGCTCGCGTTTTCTCTTCACGTTCTCGGAGTTTGCAGAAGTGAGAGAGAACAAAGAGAGGAGAGTTTTTTTATTTATAAAAGCCTCTTTACTCTGCGTTTTAACTACGGTTAAATTATTACTGCGTTTGGTCATTACACTTTAACCTATGGTTTAACTTGGAAGCGTCGAGTCATTATTGTTATAAATGATTGAGGTTCGATCTTCATAACCGGCCCAGTCCATCAAGACATTAGGCGTGAAGACTAAGGCCCAATACCTTGGGCGGTTTATACTATAGGCGGCCAAGTAGATGTTTTCCTTTTCCATATAGGAAAAGGATATTTCCTTTTCTACCCTTATGTAATTACTATATAAACAAGGCCATTGGCCACAATAATAATACAACAATATTACAACACGTTATCACCACGAGCTTGCTCATAACCCTAGCCACCGAAAATTTATAAAACCCTAAACCCTAAAAGCTCGCCGTCCGCCGCTTACCACCGCTACCGCCGAGCTTCCAATCGCAGCCGCTCATCCTCCTCAGCCGCGCGATCTTTTTCACCTCAGCCGCACGATCCTCACGTGCAGCCGCATGCGTTTTCTCCCTCACTGCGAGAAACCCTAGCCGCGCGATACAGCCGCGCGACACGATCGCAGCAGCTCGACCCGAGCAGATCATCGCGCGATCCATCCGCGTGATCCTCTTCCCGCACGCAGCAGCTTCGCGATCCAAGCTTCGCTTAGCCGCGCGCTCTCCTTCCCGCAGCTCGCAGCAGCAACACGACGATCCTGCCGCGCGACCTTCTTCCCGCAGCAGCCGCACGTTCTACGTAGCCGATCCGACGATCAGCATCAGCCGCGAGTCTCGCGTAGCTGACCCGATAAGCCGCGTGATCCCTTCACGCTTGCTGACCCGATAGCCGCGTGATCCCTTCACGCTAGCTGACTCGAGTAGCCGCACGTTCCGAAGCTCCATCCCGAACGTCCGCATAAACCCGACGATCCTCAGCTCCCGAACGTCCGCATAAACCCGACGATCCGTGTAGCTGAACCGGAGTGTAGCCGCGAAGTTCCAAGAGGTTTTACCGAGGTCTATTAGCTCCCGGTCCATTCCATTCAACCCCAAAGGAGAATCAAAGGTATAAAAAGATTTCTAAACCCTAGAACATCATGAAACCGAAATCTGACCTAAAACTATAAAACCCTAAAACCGATTCCCTCATATAAACTTGTTTGTTTTAAGAACTTGAATTGAATTGAATCTAAGAAAATATGAAACCCTAAAATTCGGATTGATTGAATAACTTGTTTGCATGTTTTCTTAGTTCCTTGTTTAATGTTTAAATTCGCATGATGACATTATTTGCTAAAATCGAATTGAACATTAAATTTACATGAACCCTAAAATTTTGTTTCATGTGATTAATTGCTTGTTTTGCAAAATCCTAATTGATCTAGGATTAGAATTTTCGGACCATTATAATTATTATCCAAAACCGAAAAAATAGTTTCCTTTTAGGATTGATTTTGGAAAGTTTCCTTTTTGCTTGATCACTTAGAAAAATGGCAAATAAGGAATTGCCTTATTTAGAATTTGGAAAGTTTCCTTTTATTTTATAAAGTCCCTTGTTAGGATTAAAATTGGAAATTTGGAAACCATATTTGTATGCATAAATCGGCCATCTTTCTAAGGCCTTGATTTTTAATAAAAACCCTAAGAGAAGGTTGATGCATATTTTTCAGATGTCTGAAGCTAACGGCTCAGATTACCCGGTCCTAAGTCTCTCCGGAGATGATATCCTAGAATGGGCAATGAGCACTAGATACGCTCTACAGACTAGGGGACTCGAAAGATGCATCACATATGGCAATCATGAATTGAAAAGCCAAAGGCAAAGAGCCATAACAATCATGCGCTTCCATCTCACTGAAGAACTGAGAGACCAGTACCAAGATGTTAAGGACCCTTTTGTTCTTTGGACAAAGTTGGGTGAAAGATATTCAATGGTACTGTGGCGAAACTCCATGGAAGGATGGGAGACTCTTGGTTTCCAGGATTTTGAATCCGTGGATGAATACAACTCTGTCTTAATGAAAATCGTCCATGGCTTACAGCTATGTGGCGAAGTGGTAACGGATGATGATCTTTTACATAAGACCATCTCCACATTCCATTCAAAGGATTTGTTGTTATCACTTAAGGCCAAAAGTTTCGCAAACTATAATGACCTATTTCATTACCTGAGAAGGGGACAGAGGACAAAAGAGATTGTCAGTAGACTTGATGAACTGATAAAAAGATGCAGTGAGATGAAGAATCCTCAAATGTATGATGAGGAAGCCTCGGACTGTGAAGGCAGTTCGAAGATTGACTAGCATGATGATGAAGGCGATTTTGATCATGAAAAGGATGATCTTATGAATGAAAATGATCTCACAAAATATGAGACTTCCGATTTCTTAGAATAGCTTAGACTTTGAGTTCTATTTGCTTTGTTGCTTTTATGTTTGCTTTGCTTTGGATTTATGTCTTTGGATTTTGTTCTTTGATTTTAATGAATGATTTAAGTTTTTATTTTAAGACATAAATTCTTGTTTTATGAAGTATGGATGATTTCGTGGTGGATAGTGGGTCAAGCCACACGATTCTGAAAGATAATAGATACTTCATAAATCTTATACTTAAAAGGGCAAACATAAGTACTATAGCAGGACCGGCCGGCCTAATAGAAGGCCACGGCCAGGCCAATGTTTTGATGCCTAAAGGCACGCATCTAGAAATTTCAGATGCATTGTTTTCACCCAGCTCAAATCGAAATTTATTGAGTTTTAAGGACATTCGTCTGAATGGTTATCATGTGGAAACAATGGGCGAAGGAAACAGAGAATTTCTTCAGATAGTTAAAAACGCCCAAGGCCAAAAGGAAGTCCTCGAGACTATACCTGCTATAGGTACTGGCATTTACTGTACTAAGGTCAGTATGATAGAAGCCAATGCCGCCGTAAATAAAGCCTTTACGGATATGTANATTATGTGTCAAAATGTTTTTAGATTCGTCATTTTAAAACATTTCAGTTTTCTTTTTTTCTAACGATTGATTGATATGTTTTGGAAAAACTACAATAAAATGTGCTATTAGAAAACGAAAGGTCTGAACGTAATATATATAGAGTTAAGGTTCAAAAAAAAAATGTGTTACTTTTCAATAAAACAAAAAGAAAAACTCTTTAAAAATCGTTTTTCCCCTTTCTAGCATTGCTTCAACTATGGCATCACCACAAGCCATGCGACTTCTCTTGCGGGTCGGTCCAGAGCCAGAAGGTGTTGAAGGCATACGCTTATTGTGTCCATCAATGACGTTTCTTTCATCTAACTTAACACTTAGATGAGTTTGTTAGAAGATAATTTACTAGCATGTAGTGATAGATTGGATTCTATCAATATGATATTAGTTATGCAAAACTTGACATCTTTTGTCTTGGATTCTAAACAGTTTTAATTTATTTATATTTATTGAGAAAACAAATTTATGTCAACACATAAAATTAATGTAACCTAAAGACTAAAATTAGTGTTAACTATATATATGTTGGGTCATTTGAAATGAATTATTAGAAAATTCCATAAGTAAATTATTAGATACAAAACACAAAATTTAGCACCCAAAAAATTAAAATCCACACAAATAAAATTTTAAAATTGCTATCAGATTTTTAAATCTTGAAGAATTTAAAACATATAGAATTAACTTTAAATCAATGATCCAATAACCCTTAATCATTAGAAGTGTTATTCAGTCATGCATCTAAAGTTAACTCTATTTTTTATAATCTTCAATATTTTGATAACATTTTGATGAGTTTATGTGTTTTTAAATTCTAAAAATATTTATGTTATACCTTAGATTTTGTTCTATTAATTTACTAATAATTTTGATGAGTTTATGTGTTTTTAAATTTTAACAGATACATTTTGAATATAATTTTATTACCCTAAATATATTTATCTTACCTGTATTCGCTATTATTTGATATTTTATAAGCTATATTTAAATAAATTTCAATATAAATAAATAAAGAAAATGCACCAAAAGTCAATTAAGTCAAATTCTTCAAATTTCTTTTCAACTGGTGTCTATCAGTCAACATTAGGCTGAATTCAGCAAATCTGCTGCTACCATGTTACCAGTTAGTGCCATGGTTTATAGTCATAGAATATATTGAGCCAGTCTACGTTACATGGACTTATGCAAGAAAAAGTCAAAAGACTTCGCAAAGACTATGAGTTAAGTTGTCAAAAAAAAAAAAAAAGACTATGAGTTAAGTGAATTAACTCCATTAATTAGTCAATCATAGATTATATTAGATAGTTTAGCTGGCCAAATCACTTTTCCTTGAATGAAAATCATCTTTTAACCCAATCTTTAACAACTAAACTTGGCCAGCTACCAACATGAACTGTATATACATCAATCCTCTGTCAAAATCTCCCTCAAATCACCCATTATCCGTCAGATACTTTTTTAATTAAACTACTTTAAACAATAAACAAAGATCCCAGACATGCTCCTGACTAATATGCAGAATATCCGCCGAAAATACTTTTATACTAAACGTATAATATTTCCAAGGTTTTGCAGTTAGAAAATTACCGAATTTGCAGATTTTAAATAAAAATTAAACGAACTTTTTAGTATTATTTTTACAGAACTATTAAGCAAATATTTTTGGATAAATCAAAAACTACCACGTTTTGTTTTTGTTTTTGTTTTCAGGTAACTTAAATTTGCAGAATCACAGAATGACTAAACAGAAATTTATCATTCCACAATATGCAGAGTTTTGTGATTGGTAAAACTTTGCTGTATCACATAACTATTACACAATTTATAGACAACATAAAAAAAAAGAATTTCAAGAGATTGATATTTTTCCCCTTTCTAATACCAAAGCTTGAGAAAACAAGAAAAATGATCAAACTAGTAAATTTGTTAGAAAAAAAAAAAAAAAGAGTTTAAAAATTACTTGACGAAATAAAAAAACTAACAGAAAATCTCAACCTCTGTACAATGGAGACCGTTGTTGAAATATCATCTTCGAGACTCTCGATTGCCGGAAAACCTTAATAGGGCTCGGAAAATTCCATCCTTTCCCTTTTCCCGTCGCCGGAACCGGCGAGAATCTCGAATCTCCGGCGACCGCAATGGATCTCGACTTCCTCATGATCGCCGGCTTCGTATCTCCTCCTCTGTTTCCCATAAGCATCCTCCAAAACGACGACGCTTTCCTGCTCCTTCCACGATCCGATTCTAGACCCGACCCGGAATCGATAACCGTATCCGGTTTAAACGGAACCGCCATCGATTTCGATCTCCGGAACGCCGGTTCGCATTCGATCAAACTCGCGACTCGGCCTACCGATCCGGTCCCGGAGAAATTAAAATTGATATCTCCGGCGAAGAAGGAGAACGAGGAGGAAGACGAAGAAGACGACGGAGAGAAAGACACGGCGGCGCGTGAGCTACACGAACAGGGAAGCTCGTGAGCACAATCAGGACAGAGGGAAGAGAGTCGTTCGTGGAGACAGAAAGGGCAAACGCCTCCGCCGCCAACAAAACCGCGTTTTGAAAAGTGTTTGGGACATTGCGAAAAACCATCTTCGTCCATGTTTTTTTGTTTTTCTTCTCGAAAATTTTTTGCTCGCGTTTTCTCTTCACGTTCTCGGAGTTTGCAGAAGTGAGAGAGAACAAAGAGAGGAGAGTTTTTTTATTTATAAAAGCCTCTTTACTCTGCGTTTTAACTACGGTTAAATTATTACTGCGTTTGGTCATTACACTTTAACCTATGGTTTAACTTGGAAGCGTCGAGTCATTATTGTTATAAATGATTGAGGTTCGATCTTCATAACCG
Source organism: Alliaria petiolata (assembly GCA_020283515.1). Classification (NCBI taxonomy): domain Eukaryota; kingdom Viridiplantae; phylum Streptophyta; class Magnoliopsida; order Brassicales; family Brassicaceae; genus Alliaria; species Alliaria petiolata. Next base: position 34,514,469 of record JAHZTW010000006.1, read on the forward strand.
GCCCAGTCCATCAAGACATTAGGCGTGAAGACTAAGGCCCAATACCTTGGGCGGTTTATACTATAGGCGGCCAAGTAGATGTTTTCCTTTTCCATATAGGAAAATGATATTTCCTTTTCTACCCTTATGTAATTACTATATAAACAAGGCCATTGGCCACAATAATAATACAACAATATTACAACAATTATCACTTTTTTTAACATTTTCTTAAATCGTTATCACATTTATGCCTTTGATTAACGAAACGGTGCGTTGCACTAACTCATTTAAATAGCTCCTACGATTGATGTCTTTATTTACGTTTATGCCATCATCACTGGAACCATTAAGTTCATTCACGTGTGGCATGGCTTTGGACTTAAAAACAACTTTACTGGAATATAAACCGAACCAGATTGTGTTTGAACCGGATTTTTTTAAACGAATCTGAAAATTAATTTGTTTATGTTACAGAAAATCTCTATATTCTTACAGAATAAAATAAATAAAATTCATATATATTGATTAAAATATAGTACGATATTTATATATTTTTTTCCATCAAAGTGAACCCACCAGCATTAAAAATTGTCCTAACCAAATATGAAATTTGTTTCAATTCGATGAAAATGTTCTAAACCGGTAAGATTTTTGAATTTAATCGAAAAAAATTGAATAGCCACCTTTTGAATTTTAAATTTCAAAAAACAATATTTATTAAAATGGATTCCACAAGTGCACGAATAAAAATATTTGACGTGTAGAAATAAAAGCATGTATGTGCTTAGATAAAGACAGTTCCGAGTTATGGAGACAAACTTACTTACAGAGAGAGCGACCTGACCAGCTAAAATTTAGATCACATCCATTTGATTTGAAGGCAAAGATTGTTATTAACGCAAAGTTGTTGTGTTATAATGGAAATTAATCTTAAAACATAAAGGTCTACGAAATTTTTTTTAACTCACTCACTAATTCGGTATATTCACGTTAATCTTTAGTTTTAAACAAAGTATTATTTTTTAACATGTATCATCCGAATTTTTAAACTATCCGGGAATAGAGGAAGAAGGAATAGGAAAGGTATTCGGAAGAGATCTACAAAAAAAAAATATATATGCAATTATAAGTATTGAAAAATTTATACGGCAAAAATGCAAGGAATAATATAATATTTACAGGATATATGTAAATATATTTTTTACTAGAATAGGATCCGTATATATGCGGATTTTTAAAAAATATTTTGAATCCGTAAAAATAAATTAAAAACAAAATCGAATAATCTCTAAGGAAATTTTTTTTAATCTCATATATATTTTTTGTTTCTATCGTATATGATCTCTCTACTCTATAGAGAATTTATGCTTCTCAAGACTCGCATCAAAAGCTTCTCTACATGATTATTGCTATCATCCTCCTCATTGAGCTTATCATCGTCTAATATCATATCTTTAACATCTCAAATTTCTATTTTTAATTGAAATATATCATAGTTAATCTTTTTATTTTCTTTTCATAAATTGAAATAAATCTTTTTATTTTACATTCTTTTTCTTAAATTGTAATATATCCTAGTTGCTTTTATTTACTATTGTAATCTAAATCGATAAATTTGACGTTTTTATTTTTTAAACCCTAGCTAAACAGCCGAATAACCAAAATGGTTAAATCTTTTCTAACAATTAAAAAAACATAAACAACTTAAATGAATAACATAAAAGAAAATTTTTATTTACCTTTTAGATTTTTTGATAAAAGAAACTTAATAATTACCTTTTTGATTTTCCTTTTAGTATTAGTAATTGATCATACAATTTCTTTAATTTAAATGAAAAACATAAAATAAACTTTTTTTTCTTAAATTTCTTTTTTACCTTTTCAATTTTTTATTTTTCTTTTCGTATTAGCAATTGAAAAAGAAACTTATTTCACTAATTTTTTTATTTTCCTTTTAGTATTAGGAATTAATCATACAATTTCCTTAATTTAAATAAAAAACATTAAAAATATTATTTTCCTTTTTCTTAATTTTCTTATTTACCTTTTCGATTTTTTTGTATTATTAATTGAAAAATACTTATTTTCCCTTTTTATTTTTAAAACTAATTTTTAGATTTATGTAAACATTATGTTAAAATCTAATTGGTTTAATTTTTTTAACACGTGTCAAAATCTAATCTATTAACTTGACACATGTCACAATCATGTTAAAAACTAACTTTGATGCATCCTACTTTATATAATAAGATAATTTGATTTTCATAAATTTATTATTTAAAGATGATAATTCTTGTATATTTCAAATTTGAAATGTATATTATAATTAAAAATAAACAGGTTAATTAATATTTGCCTTGTCCACAATAATATTCGCTAAATATTTGAACTCACACTCCATCACACAACTAAGGCATGGGCCTCAAAACCTCTCATTATGGGCCTCTTATTTTTAATTGCGAGGCCGAATATTCAATTAAAGCAAGTTTTACGATTAAGAAGCTAAGGTTTTCTTTTCCCAATCTAAAAAAAAATTATTGTTTTTTAATCAAAATATAAAAGAGATTTGTAAACTCAGTTGTTGGATTTCTTCTGAAAAGTAAATATAAACCTGCGTTTTTTTTTTGTTAAATATAAACCTGCTTTAATTGAATATTTGGCCTCGCAATTTAATTGAAGATATTTCATGGATTTTACATCATTACAGAAAATCTCTCGTAATCGATTTTTTTTTCTTTGCATCTTATCATACGATTGCTTCTTCTTCCACGAACTAAGGTCTTTTATCTTATTTTCTTATAAATAAAAAATCCAACGATTTTCTTTCCTGTTTATAATGAAAAATAAGAAATTTGGTAATCTTAGAAATATAACAATTCGTAGATGAAACATTTGCTTAACATGTTTGTCTTTCAAACCATATATGTTTTCGGATGCTGTAAAAAGTAATGGTAAGAAATGACAGAAAACGATTATAATTCTGATTTGAACAAGCTTTTTTTTTGGTCGGAGAGAGGAGACAATTGTCTCCTCCAATTTATTCATAACTTAAAAAAGAAACGTTACATAAGCATATTTTGTGCGCTTGTCACTCCAGAAACATCATCCATAGAAATTGAAGAAGCTCCTCAGGTGGAGTCTCAAACATAGTAATACCTAAAGGTAGAGAAAAAGCATAGTTAGCTAGCCCATCTGCAAGACAGTTAGTCTCCCTATACACGTGCGATATACGGACTATCCAGTCCCTCGATAAGAAGGCATAGCCGTACCAGGAATGACAGAGGATGATTCTCGCTATCCCTCCTGTCAGGAAACCCACCACTATCTTCAAATCCACATCAAGTTCCAACCGACTGATATGCTGATTTCATGCCAAATACAACCTGTAGTAAACTCCCCATAGCTCCGCAAGATGCACATAACATATACCAATGTTAAGAGCAAATCCCCCGCACCACTCCCCTTCTCCATTCCGTATGACTCCCCCTGCGGTAGCTAGGCCCGGGTTACCGCGAGAAGCCCCATCAGTATTAAGTTTGAGCCAGCCCACCCTTGGAGGTATCCACGCTATTAGACGCTCCACTCGTCCTATTCTTTGTGTCGTGCCTCGCACACAGATATGAGCCGTAACTACTTCTTTAGCCAACTCTTTAATGAACTTTACCCTATCTCGGCATTTTCGATTGGTCCCAAATATATAACCACACCCCCATTTCCATCCCCACCAGATTTGAACAAGATCACACATATATATGGCAATACAATAAATAATATTTATGCTAAAAGTATTAAATTAAATTAGAACAATGAAAAAGAAATGTAAATTAGTTAGTCACTTATAAACATTTTAAAATCAAAATAATATCCTACATCTTAAAGTATTTTTATAATTTTCATCATTTTTTTTATGTTTTTCGGTTTTTGTCAATTTTGTATTCAAAATTCATAGATTTATAGAGATATGTAGTTGTTTAAACAAAAACAAACACAAAAATAATTTTTTTTTAACAATTCTAAGTTTTAACCGATTAGGTTGAAATCGCGACGGTCACAAACCCTAAACGCTTATATTCCGGCCAAGCAACCGTGAAACTGATAACATATTTGAAGGTACACTTCTTATCGCATTAGTCAACGGTTATTAACAAGTAAACAAATCGTAGGTTTTTTGGTCCTCGTCCAATCAAATTAAGTGGGGAAGTGGTTGTGTTTACCTAAAATAATAAATAAATAAAAGTGGAGCAAAACAAAAGACACGTCAGATGACAAGTGGGTTATGTGACACGTGGCATTTAAAAGTCATCATGCCAACTTCCTTTTCCTTTCAGTTCCACTTCCACACAAGTTGCTGAATCTTTTCCATACGCGACAAAATACAACATCTGATGATATACGATCAAACGCAAAACAGGTTTTCTCCTCTTTATTTGTTTTTTTTTTTTTGAACATTCCTCTTTATTTGTTTTTCCGTCTAATTCAATAATTGAGGTTGGAGAATTTATAAACGCAATTCAAAAAACACTATCCTATATATTCCTATTATTGCAATCTTTTACGACATTTCGCTATTCTCTAACTACACGGAAAATATATCCGTTTAACTTTTAAGAATGTTATATAAATTACTCAATTTTTTTTTTTTGCTTTTACATTGACTACGGTTGTTAAATATACAAGAAAGCTTGAAGTCGAAGTTACACCGAAAAATACATGCATATATACAACAAAAAAATGCAAAGAGAAAAATTGAAGAAATTCAGTGCCGTGCCTAGGTTCATAGGAATTTAAGGCAAATTTAAAAATTAATGATTTTAATAATAAATATTATATAGTTTCAATTTATTCTTTATAGTAGTATTCCATATTTGCATACATTTAAAAAATTAATGATTAAAATGAGAAATATATCAAATTGGCATTATCGTAAACAAAATATTTTGTAGGTATTATTAGCATAAGACTTTAAATAAATAAAATATAAAAAATATGTGGAAAATGATAAAGAAAATATACTTACCAATAAAGGAGAAATCGATTTGGGGATTGACAACGAGTCGAATTTGAGTTGCTGATTATTGAAACTCAGCCCTTTAAACCACTCTGATACCAAATATTTTTGTAATTGGAGGTCCCTAAAAATTTATATATCTTGGGAACATGAGGCAAATGCCTTTTTGAATACACATAAGGCACGGGTCTGATCGAACTCCAACCATAATGTGTATTCTATATGTAGCAACCAAATAATCTTCCAAACAATCTTTTTGTATTAGTTGAACACTCGCTAACTTTGACCTGATCGGTGGTGTAAAAGACCAACCGCTAACTTTCAGCGGTCTCTACCCAAACCAAGACTGTATAATCGCTCAAATGCTCCTTCATGCAATCGCTTGAGGAGCCCACATAAGAAGCCTTTTATGCCTCACATGCATGCTCGGAGTCGAGCTATCGGATGCGCTTTGTTTGATTCTCAATTGTTTCTTAGCTTCATAGTCTCTCATAAATCCTACTAGCTTACGCCCAGAGCCGGCTCTGAGCCCAAGCGGGCCAAGTCCATGCTTGCGGCCCTCGTTTATATATATAAAATATCGGCCCTCATTTCCTAAAATATGTCCATAGTCTAGTGGTGAGTGCTTCTCTACTGTTCCTCCAGATCCCGAGTTCGAATCCCAGTAATGTTAAAAAAATTTTTTAGATAAACCCAACTAGTCTTTTTCAAATTTGGGCTTGTGCCCTTCAAAATGTCAGGGCCGGGCCTGCTTACGCCTCACTGTTTAGAAAGACATAAAGTTCTTCTTCGAACGCGTTTGTTCGAATAATATCCTTGAAAAATATGACTCAAACCGAAAATAACTCTTTCCTTTCATCTTATGTTTTGAAATAAGTATACTTGATCTAAGATCTGAAAACCTATAACCCAACAATACGGGAGAGGTAAAATCTATAAATACACAATAATTTTGATAATTAAAAGAATTTATTTTATCATTTCGTAACAAGAATAATTTGAAATGTTACACTTAAAACCCCAAATAATAACTTTTTTATTTCCCAAATGAAATATCTTGAATAGAAAAGATATCATAGAGTTCTTTGGAGTGTATCACATAAGTGTCTCGAATAATCCTAATCGTTTTTTAGTGGTGCAAATTTATTTATTTATTTTAAACATTTTAGATTTATTTAATTTTCAGTAGTAAACCTCGTTTCGAAAAATTTAGAAGAAATTTGCAATTTTCTATATATATATATAATATTTTGAGGGAAAATAGTATATATAGATAAAAACAAAATAGTGCCTAGATATAACAATACAATTAATATATTAGATCGTTTGACGTACATGGTCTACGTTTTATATCCTACAATCTTATAAACTAAGTCGAAAGATCCATAATTTATTCGATAAAATTTAATGGGTCAGGGCCAAGAACCAAGTTGTACATAAATGAAATCAATAATGATCAGTTTAATATATGTTCAAAAAATGATATTTTAAACCAAAGAGGTGGTGACGTAGTGTTAGTGTAAAGGAGTTGGTTTTTTTTGCTCTGGTTCAAACCCTTTTAAGATGGAGGTATATTTTTTATATCGAAATATATAAATGGCTAATTCCGAATACTGGAAAAAATTACTAACTTATACAGTTAATTCAAAAAAATATGATATTTTAATATAATCAAATTAAAACACATCTTTTGTAATTAATTTTCACAAGCATCGAAGTCTTTGAATGAAATCATTTGAAGTAGTAATTAGCTTTTGTAGTATCAAATTTTCATAGAAAATTATTACGCATTAGATTTTATAATTTTAGAACCATATAAACATTAAAAAAATTAGGTTATAATTCAATTAAAGAACATGCGAAAACGAAGTATAGAGATCGTATTATCAAATGATATTTAGAAAACATTATACTGTATTATATGTAATTGTGTTCATAAAATATATGCATTGCGAATATTATATTTCATTTATTGATAAAAATATAGTATTACCACAAATTAGTGGACCAATCGATAGGAGACATAATAAACATTAAACATGTAATATTCTGATTAGGTGTTTTGTCGTCTATTTCCGGCAAGTGACTAAAAATATATAAAAATCCTTATGATAGTATTAGAAACCATAGACGATTGACTTAAACCAGACCCTCAAATAATTGGAATTAGAGAATACAGTATAAAATAAACAATGGAGCTAGTCTACGCTATAATTCATTGTTATTCAAAGGATTAGTTGAAAACTTAGCCAACCCAATTAATATTTTCTCTGTTGCTTCATCCAAGACTCATCCCGCACAAATTTTTTAAAAATTATACTATTAGTAATTTGCACGATAGTAACACAATTGCGTGATTCAACATTTTTATCAGACATAAATTTGGTTGTTGTTGTTATAATTTTAACAATTATGCCATGGCCTAATTATATTAGGTTGGCCAGAAATAATAAATATATATGCTGTTTAGTCGTACTCAAAGTTTATTTCGGATTAATGACTAACTTTCTTAAGCACACAAAATACTAAGTTTAATATAAAATGTAATAATTTCAAGTTATTATAAATAGAAAAATATCATAGATAATTTTAAGTAATAAATATATGTGAAATGAAAATAGTCTATGCATCTATTGCTAAACGATTTATCTATGCTACCTATGATGTGATCAAAGTGTGTGATTTAATGATATGTATTTCCGTTGTTCTTGTGTCATAATGTGGATTAAAATTAGATTATTATGTGAAAATAAATGTAGATTATTATAATAAAATGAAGGATATGTTTTATCATACATTGTGTATTATGAAAATCAATGTTGGAGTTTTAATATTTATTAGAATAAAATGAAGGATATGTTTTGTCGCTATTAAATAAAGGAGGTTGATGTAAAAACAAAAACTGAACACTTACAAAGAATAGTATTAGGAAAAAAAGGCAAACAAGAAAGAGGTTAGATTAGGACAGATAAATAAATAAATGTGTCCATTGATTAGGGCTGTCAATATCTTTCTTTTCTCATTGTACATTCACATCCACTAAATTTAAAAAAAAAGTTAATTTGCATATAATAGTAACATTCACATCCATTGAATTTTACGAGTTTGAGAGGATATTTTTTATTTGGAATCAAGTTTTATATCGGTTTGATTTTAAACGATTCGGTTCCATTTGAATCCTAATCAATTTAAGAAAATTATAACAAAATTAAAATAAATAAACTAATTTTAATTAATACTATAAATTTTAATATATTTAAATATACTTTATAAATATTTAATTGAAATATTAGTGTTATGAATTCTGGTTAGTTCGCTTACTTCCATTCGATAAGATTAAAAATTGTTTCAAATAATTTGGTATAAAACATTATATTCTTTTTGAATTACTTTATAATTTGGTTTGAAATCAGATTAGAGTTTTTTTTTTACCAAGACGATTTGGTTCGATTCAATTTTTTTTGCTCATGCCTATTAAATCGTAATTTAGACTAATTCCATAGTCTATAAAATTGTCACTTAATAGCTAAACTATCTACAATTATTACTTGAGATAAAATCGTAGTGGGTGAAACTTGATCTTTCAGTCTAACCAGTAAAAAATATATATATAATAGAACATGATATCGAGAGTCGAATTATATGAACAGTGAACTTAATTATATTATTAAAAGAAGATAAATTTACTATGAAATCTTTAGATTTACAAATAGTAACTAAAATCAACATGTCAGATTTCTAAATCAACTAAATACATAAACCACTAACACTTTCGAAAATGAATAAGGTCCGTTTCAAAAAAGAAAAAGGATGAAGATTAACCGAAGCATACATGATACATGTAACCACTACTGTTCCTTATGGCTAGTGGCTAAGCCCAAACCGAATGACAAAGACAATGTTGAACCAAGAAAAAAAAACACCAGCCAGAAACAACATACTTAAGAAATAATTTATTTTCTGAAATTCCTTTAGAAAGAGATTTTTTTTTTTAAAGAAAGAAATTTGGATGCGACAAATTAATGGGTAACGTAGTGTTAAACGTGTAAAATTAATAATCAGGGTACGTTGCTGTTCATTAATGACGATCTAAAAACAGTTAATTTTTTCTTCATTTGTGTCTCGAACAAGTGTTGAAGTGAAGGGAATATTCTGATTATTTCCAATCACGTTAAAATGTAATGAACCAAGAATTTTTATTTTTGTTTTGGAAAATATTTAATTTAACAATAATAAATGCGAAAAGAAGAAGAAGAAAGAAGGAAAGTGGGAGGGTGGGTTCGGTTCATTGAACCCCATCCATAGCAAAAGCAATATCTCAGCTTCGGTTTTAGGTTCGGGAGTAGTCGACTTTTGTGCGGATAAGAACGCCTCTTCGTTCTTGTTTTTACACGCGCATCTCTCTCTCTCCTCTGCTTTGCTCTGCTCTGCTCTGCTCTGCCACTCTCTCTCCTCTCCTTCTCTCACTAAAAAAAAACTGGCGATCGAAGAGAATCAACAAGCAGCTACTGTCAGAGAAATCAAACCCACGAGCAGAAGAATCATCATGGTAATCATAATAATAATCCACGAATAGAAGAGAGATATGTAAAAATTTCATTTTTATTTTATTTTTGCGTATTTATTTCTTCAAATGGGTTCTCTTCAAATTTGGTTATATCATCATACTCTGTTTTATTTCTACTTCAGAGATCGATTCAAGTTCCCACCTAAAACTCTTTTTTTTTTTTTCTTAAGCTATGATCTTTTTCCCCCAAATGGGTTCTCTCAAAATTCGAATCTTTTTTTCCCCCAAATTGATTCTATTCTAAATAAGACTCTGTTCCAATAAGAACAGTTTATCAAAACGTATAACCATTTGAGATTGTTCTTGCTACAGGGAGCTGAAGAAGAAAACAATAAGATGTTGCCTCCATGGCTAAAACCTCTGCTTCGAGAGAAATTCTTCGTACAATGCAAATTACACGCAGATTCACACAAGAGTGAGTGTAACATGTACTGTTTAGACTGTACCAATGGTCCTCTCTGTTCTCTCTGTCTCTCCTTCCACAAGGATCATCACGCCATTCAGGTTCGTTTTTTTTTTTTTCCAATTTCAGATTTACTTAAAACCAAAAAGTTTATATCTTTTTTTACTGAGAGAGAGAAAGGTGGGGAAATCCAGAATTTGTTAGTTTGGTTGGTAATCTACTTTCCTTTGATGATTCTGACTTTGTGTCTTGATTATATTTACAGATAAGGAGATCGTCGTATCACGATGTGATAAGGGTATCGGAGATTCAGAAGTTTCTGGACATAACAGGAGTTCAGACATATGTGATTAACAGTGCTAAGGTTGTCTTCTTGAACGAGAGACCTCAGCCTCGACCAGGCAAAGGTGTTATCAATACCTGCGAGGTCTGTTATCGGAGCCTCGTCGATTCCTTCAGATTCTGCTCTCTTGGTTGCAAGGTAAAAAGAAAGAAAAAAAATTACAGTGAAAAACACAGTGAAAGAGTTTAATGTCTTTGATCTTAAATGCTTTGATCAGGAGGAGTTAGTTGTATGTTGTTAGGTTGATGGAATTGAGATAAGTAATTAAGAGATTCTATGTTTTGGTTGAGAAAATGCGGGAAAAAATAAAGTTGTAACCTCTAGTATTTTGGCGTTCTAGAAATTAACCCGGTAAATAACATAAAATGTGAAATTTTGGGTTTGTAAATATATATATTTACCTGTAGAGAAATATATATTAGCTTTTCTTGGGTCAATTTACTGAACCAAAGGCTATTTTAGGTAGAAGAATGGAATATATAATAATAATTATAAACTTGGTTGAATAGGTAAGCTAACTACTATACTATTTCAATAATTTATTTATTTATATTGATTTTGTATGTAGACCGTCTTTTATTTCTTTAATCCTTGTTTGATGGGAATTGAGAAAAGGACTTTAAAAAAAAAAAAAAGGGATCTTCTTGTTGGGTGGGCGAGAAAATGTGGGGGCAATGATAGCAACTTCAAGAAAATTGTGGAGTTTGAAAAATATAAATACTAGCATTTGGGTTGACGAGAAAGTAGGGGAGAAAATTCCAAGTCAATTAAAAAAAAGCTTCGTTCTTAAGTAATCCACACAATATCTATCAAAGGTCTTTTCAGTTTTCATTTTCATACTTTTTCTCTTATGGCTTTCACCAAGTCTTCCCATCTTTGTTGTTTATAGGAGACTACGTACTGAGATAACCCTAGCAACAACCATAATACCTTACATTGTGAATCTTTATTAATATATATCTTCTATTGTTTATTTGACTAGATCTCTGGAATTTCCAAGACTTTCGACAAGAAAAGAAAAGTTTGGACGAACAATCTTTCAGATTCCGATGATTCATATAGCAGTACTAGCATCGGGAGGCTCAAGAAGAACGATGACATGATTAACAATAGTTTCACTCCATCAACACCGCCTCTATCCGCCGTAAATCGACGAATCGCAAAGCGAAGGAAGGGAATTCCGCACCGTGCTCCATTTGGAGGACTAATCATAGAATACTAAAGAAAAAATGGTAATGTATAGTTTTATGCCAATAACAATCACTAGTAGTAGTAGTGTGTGGGGTATAGATATGTATATATATATATATATATATGTTCATAATGGTCTAAAGCAATGTAAAAAGAGAAGCTTAACATCATAGTGTCAAAGTAGATATGAAGGGGGGATAAAAAAGTGGGAAAGATAATAGAATGAAAGTATGAAAGGAAAACTCGTGCCTGGTATATTTTGGGCTCAAAGGGTAAATATGTAAATGTAGAATAGTGTTGTGGAAAAACCGGAAAAGACAATAGTAATAATAAGTATATGTGATGCAGATGCAAATGTGAATGAAATAAAGGCATTTTACTTTCGTTGTACTTGTTTCTTGTTTTTTTGTTCATAGTATTTTTTTTTTTTTGTCATTCGAAGATTTTCATTATCAACATTGAAGGATACATTTGTGTAATACATAACCGGCGAAACAACGATAAATCTCCGGGACAAAATCCAGCGGAAACTAAATCTGTGGAAATAAAACCTTATGCATAGGACAACTAAAAATAATAATGGTCTTAAACCAAAATAGAAAAAGACTTAAAAGTTCAACCCAACACTTAAAACACAACGCAAACCAACCAACGAGCTTTCCATAATTCTGGAGAACCGAAAATTATTGAAGATGTCTCCGACCAGCCAACGATAAACATATTCTTCCTGAAAGCCTACCTTTCGATTTCAGAAAATCAAAGCTTCATACCCGGCAAAACAGAAGCGCGAGTTCTCCCAAGAATGGCGGAGTCGATGTTCATAGTATCTCATTTATTAGTTTCTTAAAAAGTTAAAAGTATATGTATAGCTAAATCATTCATTGCAAGAGAGCCGAGAATAGGGGAAAAAAGGAGAGTTATTTCACTCGATCCTCTCTATTTGTAGGGCTGATTCCAATAAATCTTTATGACTTGTTTTAGGAACACTTGTTACGAATTCAGCAATCTACGTTACTTTTAAAAATACAATTCCTAGCTAGACCCATGATTTGCAGTAGTGTAGTTGTATTAACTATGAGATTCAAATCATTATAAGAATGTGTATCAGTGTATGTGAATCAATGACAAAAAAAAAAAAAAACTGAATCTAAAAACATTTCTAAAATGAATGATTGTCTAGAACACTCGTTACCATGCATATTCAAAATAGGTAGGAAGTAGGAACGTGTATGTAAATCAATAACAATTAACAAACCAAAAAAGAATATAAATAGGGCCTGTTCGTTTTTGCATCCATGCAAATGCTCAAATGTTGTTCGTTTGAACACTTTAGAAGCAGTATCCAGATGATGCATCTGGATGCAAAATCTTAAAAATCCAAAAAATCTGGATATTTGAGATGCTAGGAAAAGTAGAGTTTGGATGCAAATTTTACATCTCAAAAACCAAAAGAGTAAAATATCCCTTATGATATAAACCTAAATAAAATTATGTTTATTATTCTTATTATATACTAATATTTTATATTTATTATTAAAATATTATTTTCTTGTAAAATTGTAATTTTTTCACTAAAATCTGAAAATCGTGTTTTTCTGTCAACTGCAAAATTGTGTTTTTCTATCAAAACTACAAAATCACGTTTTTCTGTCAAATCCACAAAATTATGTTTTTCCACCAAAAACGCAAAACCATGTTTTCTGCCTGAAATCGCAAAATCATGTTTTCCCGACAAAACCGTAAAATCAAGTTTTCTCCCAAAATCGTGAAATCGCGTTTTCTCGTCAAAACCGTAAAATTACCTTTTTCCGTCAAAATTGCATAATCGCGTTTTTCTGCCAAAACCGTAAAATCACGTTTTCCCGCCAAAACAGCAAAATCGCGTTTTTCCACCAAAACCGCAAAATCTCGTTTTCCCGCCAAACCGCAAAATCTCGTTTTCCCGCCAAAAGCGTAAAATCCTCTTTTCCCGTTAAAACCGCAAAATCACGTTTTTCCGCCAAAACCGTAAAATCACGTTTTGCCGTAAAAACCGCAACATCGTGTTTTCTCGCCAAAGCCGTAAAATTGCGTTTTCTCGCCAAAACCACAAAATCACGTTTTTCCGTCAAAACCGTAAAATCCTCTTTTCTCGACAAAACCGCAAAATCATGTTTTCCCGCCAAAACCGTAAAATCACGTTTTCCGTCAAAATCGCAAAATCGCGTTTTCCCGTCAAAACCGTAAAATCGCGTTTTCCCCACAAAACCACAAAATCGCGTTTTTCCGATAAAACTACAAAATCGTATTTTCCCGACAAAACCGCAAAATCGTGTTTTCCCGTCGAAACCATAAAATCGCGTTTTCCCGATAAAACCGTAAAATTGTGTTTTACCGCTAAAATTACAAAACTGCAAAATCTAATTCAAAAACTTAAATTCAAAAACATTATTTAAATGTGTTAATTATTTAATTTCAAACGCTGCATCTGGATGCTGTTCCAAAATCAGAAACGAACATAATAGCTTTGAGATGCAATATCTGGATGTAAAAATCAAATTCAAAAACAAATAGTATTTAAATGCAGCATCCAGATGCAGCGTGTAATGCAGCATCAAGATGTAGCATCTAACTACATAAACGAATGGGGTCATAGTAAAAAACTTTTAGACAAACGAGTAATCTACTTTGATAAAAAAAATTATGTAAAAGAAAAAGTTAAACACAGGCTGTAAATATTATACATATAAATTTTTTATAAATTAATAATGTTAAAATTTTGATATTTTATTAATTTATAAATTTTAATAGTTATTGATTATTAAGTTTAGTATCGAATAAAATTATTAATTTATCACATTTATTAATTTATCGAATATTAATTTATAAAATTTATATTATTTGGGCTGTGAATAAAAATCATAGTTTCAGGATTTTAGCATGAGTGATGATGACGGTTGAGTTCTGCACGTGCGGTGACTTAAAATCCACGTGTTGTACTGTTATTGGCATACGAGAATCGGAGAATGGCTCGAGAAGGGCGAAGCCATGATGTGTTTTTGGGGATAAAGAAAGAGAAAAGGCAGAGTCTCTCTCCAACGGCATCTCTCTGTACTGAGAATGGGCCTTTTAAGCTTTAAATGGCCATTTTTATCATTAAGCGGGGCCCATTTATCGTCATCTTCTGTTTTTGCCCATCCGATCGCTCAAACGGCATATATATCACCCGATGATGTAATCTCGGCCGTTGGATTCTCCCGAACTTGTTAGAAACGTGACACAAATATTTAAAATCCACCTTATTAATTATTTCTTTTTCGTCATTTTCATTATTGTTTATCCTGCTATATTAGTACTATAAGATAGAAAAAAGGAACAATTCTGGAACAAGCATGTGTCATGATGTTGCCAAACCCACTCACACCACGTAAATTGTTTCGTCCGATTGTCCAACAATAATAAAAATGTAATAAAATAAATAGAAAATGTGATTAATTAGTTGATTCTTTAGTTTGTAGTGATAATCCTGAGCCAAGTGGTACGTTGAGATGTGATTTAAATATACAAACAAAAAATGAAACAGTTTGTTTGGATTTATGAACTGGTGACCAACATTCACCAACCTTTATATTACACTCGGTTGATTAACGAATATTACAAATCCACATGATATATAATGCTCTGATCTATTTAATTTATTTTAAGGATATGTTCGAAGTGCTGTTAAAAAAAAAGGCAGGGATTATGGACCAGGAGACTATAACATATAATATAGATCATGGAAACAGAAGATCTGATTATACTAATTTAATATTTCTTTTCACTATCGTTTAGAAATTTCTCACAATTTTTAAAAAAAAACTAATATAAGAATTACCACAAAAAAAATAAACAAAAGCTACAGAAATAAACTTGAGTTTACAAATAATTTTCTTAAAGCTATATCTTACTTATATATAGATCATGAAAACTTCTAAAAAAAACTAGATAAAACTCAACTAACTGAATAACAGGATGATCCTTTCTTCTTTTTCTATCAACTAATTAAAAAAAAAAAAAACTCTTACAAAAACATGAGATTCTCAACCAGACCAGAGTAGACAGAGTTTACACGACGACCCTGAGGGATTCCTTTTATTTGAACTATTCTCGCTCTATTTTTCTTCAGATCACAATAGTCAACACGAACTTCTGATTCCCCCACAACACCACGGCTAAAAATAATCTCACATGTGTTAGTGTCAGTGGATTGAAACCGAGGAAAATAGCTACTTAATTTAGGCAAAACAAAAGTCTTCCTCGACCATTCTTCTTTAGCAGCATCTTCAAGAACCCACAAAGCAACATTGTTAAAGTGTTCCCTCTCAAAGAAAATGACAGCTAGCTTTCCCTCATAGCTTGTCAGCTTTGAAAAATTGCAATAGATGCGAGGTCCTTTGACAAGATCAAGTTTTTCGGCTCTGATAAGACTAAGTTTTTCTGATCTAACATCAAAACTCACGATTGCTGAATTCTTTAGTTCCATGCCAATAAAAGCTCGATAATACAAGACACCATTGATGCACAAGTCTTGACTTATAGGAGAGTGAGGTGGGATATTTTTACCTCGAATCATCTTCCAAGAATTCCCACTTCCCAATGTCAAAACCCCCATCTCCATAGCTAAACCGCGTGTCTTGCCCTCTCTCGTGACACACAACATCTTACAATCATTGTTGATGGGATCATAGCCTAAGTATTGGTTAATGTGTGTACCCTTTGAATTGAACTTGGGTAAGGTAATGGATCGTCTAGTGCACGGGTTATATATGGCGAGTCTAGATGAATCAAATACATAGCAAATCAAACCGTGAACAGAAGGAGCCATAAACGTGTCCTGACTTTTGTTGTAAGTAACATGGTAAGTGGCTAAAGAATCAATAGAAGATGATGCTTCATGTGTATCAAATCTTGGTTGTTCCGATGACAAGGCAAAATCCTCATCATAGCCTTGGTATAGTAAGACGAGGCCTCTCGTTCTATTCAAGGACTCATTCAAAAATAGTTTCATGAAATCTCGACCGCGGATGATGGAAGCCCACAGCTTAGATACAGAGAGGAATCTGGTTATGGTTTTGAGCGGTACGAGTTTGAGTATCTCCATAATGAGATCAGGCGGAAGCGAGTCTGATGAAAAGCCTACGCTTCCCTTTGTAACCTTCTTCATCTTTGCTTTCTTCGTCTTTACTGCTTTCATCATCTTTGCCGCGTTCTTCATCTTTGCTTTCTTAGAGTGAAAGTTCATAGCTGAGAGACTAGACTCGTCGATAACAAATCGATTTAGGGTTTTGGGATTTTGGTTTATTATGTAAAAATGACCTAACTTAAGGGATAGGTCATTCTACGTTGGGCCACAATTTATATCACAAAGAGTAAGGCCCATAGATAATGAAGGTTAGGGCCAGTCACATTTTATTGACCATGCTGTTGTACAAGAGAAAAGACGTGCATGTCTGTTGATTCGCCACGTGTACCCGAACCGCTATGACGTGGCATCGATCCTTTGTATTTAAATATTTGCAAACAAAAAGAAAAGTCACCAAATCGGGAAGTTTGAACGGAGATGTCGTCGGCGCAAATGGACCCACGCGACAAGATGAGATCACGCGATTTGAGTAAAGTCGCGAGAGGAGAGCAAGCGCCAAGACCAGCACATGCTCCCGGCACGGTGTCGCCGCCACCGCAGAACGAGGCGAAGTTTCGAGGTAAGAGAGGAGAAGACGGCGGAGATGTGGGAGGAGAGACTGATTCGGCGGCGGATGAAGAGTTTTCGGTGACTAGTGAAACGCGACATTGCTTCAATCGGTTTAAGCAATACCATAAGTAAGTTTTTTAAAAAAATTTACCACTAAATAAATGATTAAGGTTGCGTGATTAGTAGTAGTATTTTAAAATATTTTAATTTTATTTTTTTTAAATACATAGGTGTCTTCAGGATAAGGGAAGAGATGCGAATGATTGTAACAGCTTAAGAGATTATGTACGTTCGATGTGCCCCGAAAAATTGGTGAGCAAAAATCTTCAATATGTATTGTTGTTCCTTAATGGAAATTAACTCTGATTAAAAATCTAATCATGATTCTGTGAGATTGATCTTTCGTTTTTCTTTCTTATGGAAGGTTGAGAAATGGGAGGAACAGAGAAAGTCTGGGACATTGCCATCATCAGTTTGAAGATTAATCACATAAGAGTCTCTGATATATATAACCAGAGATGTTTAGTTTGGTCGTTGTGTGAACTGTCGACATTAAGAAAACCAAAATGATATAATAAATTATTTAATACTAGCTAAAGATTAAGTAAAAGTATCATTTACCACCAGAGAGAGAGAGAGATGCATTAGGCAAAGGAAAGATACCAAGGAGAAGCAAAACATACTTCTTGAATCCTTCTTCGCTTTAGAATGATGCACCAAAATCCGGTAACCATCGGTTCAGTTCAATTGCAAGATGATAACATATCTGAGTGAGATTTTATATGTTTTCTGCCAATTTACTTCTACGTTGAAGCTTTGATCTAGATCTATCATTTGGTATCAGAGCTTTTAAAAGATCTGATACCAAATGATAGGTCTAGATCAAAGCTACAAGGTAGAAGTCAAATGGCACAATGATACTGTTTTTGCTAATCAACAGTAACATTCTAATATATACAACACAGTTGCAACTGAATCCACAAAAAAAATCCTATAAAAGAGGGAATTCAACAGGATTTTGAAAATCTAGTCCTCCTCGATAAGGACCGATTCTTACTCTTTGTTAAAGCAGGAAAATAATAAAACTTGGATCATGACTGCTTGATCACACAAACCAAACGTATTTATACTAAAACACTTGATGCGAAAACCCTAGATACATGGGCTATGATCATCAAATTGGGCTTGATATGGGCTTGCCTTTGATACATATGTCGAACTTTGGTTTCTTCAATCGAACCAACCGGTTCTTTCAGTATACCGGATGTTCTCGGCTTGGCAACGAAAGCAAAAATGGTGTTGGAGTATGGCTATAGTTGAGGAAAGCCTTGTGAGTTATAACAGTAGTGAGAGTATTCACAAGACACTAGCTCAAATGGAGTCTTATAGCTCAAATCGACATTAAAATCAAATTTCTCATGTAAATCAGAATTATAATGAAGCCGTTGTTCATGTATTAGCTAGAAAGGGACTTCTTGATAATGTTTATTTTTTGTGTTTAATTTACCTACCCAATTGGATAACTCAGATTTTGAATTTAGACTTTATTACTTCAAGGAAAAAAATAGACAAATCAAGTTTTCGTCATAAAAAATTCATACCGAAACTAGAAAAATTAATTAAACGAACTAAATTCCAAATAATATTAGTTTTGTTAAAATAATTTATTATTATTTTTTTCAATAGTTTCAACTCTTAGAACAATTCAAAAATCCAAATTGGTGATATTGAGTTTACATAATCTAGACGATAAATGTAGTCGCGAGCACTACATACTATGATGTCTGCCTTTATATTTTGAGCTCGTTAAATATGCGAGATTGAGAAGAAAGAAAACTCCCTCCTGTTTCTCTCGTATTTCTCCAGATGTAGGACGAAAGTCGGCCATTTCTTTAGGTTAGACATCATCTTTACCAGATCAGTTCGTAACGAAAAACATCGCCGTTCTTGTAGCATCAAACATGCAATGGTCCATATCAAAACCTCCATCCCCGTATATAATGGGGAAGTACTCAGGGGCGGATCCACATTGCTGGATACGAGGGCACGTGCCCCCGATTAAATATATAATTTTGCTTTTAACAATACATACGGGTTTAGTTAAGTATCTCAGTGGCTACAATTGCACTTTGATTTCGCACGAGGCCTTGGTTCGATGCCCCTTTCCGTTTGGATTTTTACTTTCCAATTACCTATTTTCTTCTCTTTTCTAGTTTTTTGTTCGGTTTTCTTTTTGTGGATCTCATATTCAAACATTATACGAACACAAGTTTTTTTCTTTGCAATTAATTTACACGTAAGTCGAAGTTTGAACTAAAATTTTGGTTGTTAATATACATAATTAACTTTGATTTTTGAACACGTATACTTTAATTTTTTATGAAAAAATTGTATTAAAATGATGTAACATTTTTTTTCCCCGGTTAAAATTTGTTCTGGATCCGCCACTGGAAGTACTCCGACAGATATTTCGTGCTTAATAATTCTATTAATGCAGTAGACTCATTGTCCAATCTAGGCCTGGACATAAAAACCGGACCCGAAGAATCGAACCGAACCGACCCGAATTAGAAGGAACCGAACCGAACCGGAACCGACCTAAATATCCGAATGGGTCCTATATTTTTATATCTGAAAACTCGGAAACGAACCGGAACCGAATCGGGAACCGAATGGGTACGTTAAATACCCAAAATATAATTATATATCCAAAACATTTGTTGTATTTATACTTTAAATAACTTAAATACTCAAAATTGCAATTATAAACCAAATATATTAGTTATGTTTAGAACAAAATAACTAAAATACTCAGAATATTTGAAAATTTTTAGTTATATTTATCAAATTTTAATTATTTTAGAAATTTTTTAGATAATTTGGATATCCGGAACCGACCCGGACCCGAATGGAATCGAACCAAACCCGAACCAAAAAAGCAAAATACCCGAATGAGTTCTATTCTCTAGAACCAAAATAGCCGAACCCGAAAAGAACCAACCCGAACCCGAACGGGTACCCGAATGCCCAGACCTAGTCCAATCCATGGAAATACCATCCTATTCCCGAATTTGCCATTAATATCTCATAAACCGATCGATTTTATATGGATCTTTTGGTTTGGTTAAATTGGGTTCGATTTAGGGAGAGAGAAAACGTATTGGGCTTTTGACACAGGCCCATAAAAACGACTCACGTGGCAATTTAATAACCGACGCCCTAGACCCGCCGTGAAAACAAGCGTAGAGGAGAGGAGAAAGAGAGAGACTTCTCCAAAATCATCAGAGCGACAAAAAAAAATAAAAACCCCTTCCGATTTCCAAATTACTCGACGATTTTTTTGGTCGTTGGCTTTCTTTCTCTTTCGCGAATAACGGTTTTTAATATTTTGACCGTTTAAGTAACCGTTTCGTATCTCTCCGGTGAAGAGAAAGATGGCGGCTTCCTCACCGTCTCTGAGTAGCAATGGCCTCTCCGCCGCCGTAACGCCTCCCAAAACTCTCCGTGGCCTCAACAAACCCAAGTGTATCCAATGCGGCAACGTCGCTCGCTCCAGGCAAACTCTCTCTCCCTCTCTCTTCGCATTGCTTCCTCGGGAGATTAGATTTCTTACATCTGGGGGTTTAAATTTTTCGTGGCTTAGTTTGTAAATTTCAGGCTGATTCGTGTGTTTTTTCAAATCTGATGCGAATCGAATTGCTCCAGTATACTGCGATTTCGGTTTTGATTTAGGTTTGTAACTTTCGGGATTTGGGGATGAATCTCTCTTACTCTTTTTTTTTTTTTTTTTTCTTGAGCTAGTTGAAAGTTTTGATTTTTTTAGTTTCCACTTTCTAGGTTCTGTTTATTGTGATTTTGAGTGATAAAAGGATCAGTTTTCTTAGATGATTTTGAGTGATAATGGTTTATTGATTTTGATAAATGCAGGTGCCCATTTCAATCTTGTAAAGGTTGTTGCTCAAGAGCAGAAAACCCTTGCCCAATTCACGGTATGCTTTTTTCTCCCAAATCTGCTAAATTTGAGATGATAGTCTGTTAAAGAAATCAAATTTAGAGTTTTATTGTTCATGACTTTGATAAGTATCATCACTCTCTAGGGGAATCATTGTGAATTGTGATAGTTTCTTTCACTTGGTAACTTAATCATGAAACGATTAGGTTTCATAAAAAGAATGGTTATTGGGGAACAATCAAACCAATAGAGGACCTGGAACAAAGAAAGAGTATCGCAAGTTTTTTTAGAGGGCTTATGATCAGCTGAGAGAATTAGAGATGTTCTTCATGGATTGTTGTTAATTCGGCTTAAGTGTTGTTCTTGTCGATGCAGTTCTTAAAGCAGCTTCAACGTCTGCCGAGAAGACGCAGGCGCCAAGTACTCCATCATCAGAGCAGAAAGCATCCGAGGGTACTCCCGGGTACATATATCCAAACTGTTTTTTTTTGTTTCAAGCAAGTGAATCTGAGATGATAAGCCAGTTTGCTTACTATGTTAGTAGTAGTTGATATTGAGATGCTATATGTGTGTGTGTGTATGTTTCTTGTGGAACTAAAAGATGGTTCCTTTGTTATTGATATTGTTTTCTTCTATTGGGTTCTGCTTCAGGAGTACAACTAGAGTTTCATCAATCCGCCAACTTTCTAGCAACTTTGCTCAGTTTAATAACCTGAATGCTGCTTCCCGCCAGAGAAAACCTTTGACGATAAAGGTACTAACGAAAACGTATTTTTTTGTTGATCGAAAAATCCTCCTACTCTGTTGTTTCCCTCTTAATCAGCTGTTGTTGTTGTTCTGTCTTGCATTCTCTAGGATGCTCAAGCGTTAAACGAGTGGCGGTTTACAAAGCTAAAAGAGTACAGAGACAGAAACATCGAAGTGGAAAATGAAGCTTTTGATCGGTACATGAACAATGTGCATTTACTCGAGGAAGCCTTTTCATTGACATCTGTTCCTGAAAAGGATCATCCCGGAGAAGGAGCTTCTGAGCGAAGCAACGAGGAAAGAACTGTTTCGAAGCTTAAACTGAGGCTGAGATCAAACTCCGCAAGAACAGAGATCTTCAAGAAGCGGATCGCAGAGACTGTCAAAGCCGGTTTGGTGAAGGTTCAGAAACCAGTTCTTGGTGGTAAATCAGAAGATCAAGAAGAAATCAAAAGACGGACCAAAAGAAGTAGATGGGAAGAGAAAACTTCAGCTTTGAGTGACATAATCGACAAACTGAACAAAGCAAGAACAGAAGAGGATCTCAAATCTTGCGTAGAAATGAAATCAAAGCTCTTTGGTCAAGTTTCTTCCAATGCAGCATCCGAGAAGAACAGGGTTTCGGGTTCTGTCCGAAAAGTCGAGATCAGCGAAGAAGCACTTCAAAAAATCGGCGAGCAGCTCGTATCTGTTGACAAAGTTGAAACTTTGTGAAGTCAAGAACATACAATAAGAACATCCTGTCGATGAATCGAATGTTCGGGTGGCGAGAAAATCCAGATCCTTCATCGTCATATGTATTGTATACTATGATCAAAGATCCCTCGAATCTGGTTCTGAAGATTTTTGTGTAAAGTAGTGTTGAGCATAAATTAGATATTTTTTTTAGAACTCAGGAGTGGAGAAAGCTTGTTGATTGCATGTTGTTGGAATTTTATTGATCTTATCACTGTATGATGATGCTTTGTTTGATTTAAAATCATTGGATTACTAATAGGAAACGGTTCCAATTTTCTTGTGTTGAAAATTCATAAATGAAGATTACTTTGTTGAGTTTTTACTGTCGATTTTTGAAAAAAAAATAATGATTTAAGAACAAAATTTATTCACGCGTCAATAACGGTGTCAAATATATAGTTGACAAAAAACTATATAATCTATTTTTTTTTTCCAGACAAACTCAACTCAATTTTTTTTTTTTTTTATCGACAAATTCAACTCTTAGAATAGTTCTGAAATTCCAAACCGGAGGAACCGTATATTCTAATTAGAGATACATATATCTATTATAATTATCCAGATATGTTAATTTAAGAGTAAGAAATCAAAATTATTCTTTGTAGATATTCATAACCACTTACTTTAACAAATAGTTGGTTTGGTTTGGAGAACCACCGGTCCGTCTAATTGAACCGGCCCATTTTGGATAAAAATCTACCCATCATTTTTCACTTTCAAAACGTATATTTTTGTGTACAGTAAAACCTCTATAAATTAATAATGTTGGGACCATGAGGTTTTATAAAAAAATATTAATTTATAGTGATTATTAATTTATAGATATATTATTTGGTTGAAAAACTAATTTTGGGACTGACAAAAAATATTAATTTAGCGAGGTATTAATGAATCGAGTATTAATTTATAGAGGTTCTACTGTATATAACGAGTTATCTTTGATAGCGACTACAACCAAACTTTTAGATTCTCATTTTGTTTTGCAGCTCCAATTCCACTATCGACTAAAACAGATGAAAAAGTTATTGGGAATTAAAATAAACTTTGGAAACATTTCCAGATTCAACCATATCTATATATGCATGTTCTTCGTGTGTACGTGTATATACCAACCAACTAAAAAAGATGTTGAATGGGTTGTTGCCTTGTTGGTTAAGACTTGAGACGAAACAACTCAAATGTGCTCATTTTAAGTTTTTGTCACGTCGTTTTAAGTTAGAGCTTTCAATAATTATTAATGTTACCACCTAATCTCTACAATGGTTTGCTTTAAATATATATGATTTTTAATTGTTAGATGATAACGTAATAGCGTAATAACCCACTTAACCTCTATGTTGTAAACTTATTCGAGCTTCGAATAAGAAACAGAATGAAAAATAAAAAAAAGTGGAATGGAACAATGATTTCAACTAATATGGTTGTGAAGCAGAATGAAAAGGAAATGACTTAGCAATCTATTTATTTCTATAAATTTTTTATAATTCACATGATTAATGATATTTTTTGGAGTTGGAGATATCATGAAATATTATTGAGACCCAATATTATTTCACCTTCAACTTGCAGAGGGAATTTTTTTTTGTTTCTTTGATCTATATGATTCATTTGATCATGTATTTTGGTTTCTTTCATCTAACTGGTTACTTATGATATTATCCGATACTTGAAGAGAAAGGAAAATGAATGATATCCAAGAATTATTAATGTAACGAAACTGTGTAAAAGAAAAATGCAAACTATAAAAAAAAATACATAGATAGATAATTAGTTACGCAAAAAATAGATTAGTTAATAATTAAAAAGGACGAAGTTGCTGTCTGATAATCTAATTATGTGATTCTAGTGTGCTAGTTAAATTTAAAAAATGCCAAGCAAGACTCACACATATGATATAGTTAATGCATTTCACTTCATTTTATTGTTGCTAAGAGATTAGTTGTTAAAAACAATATAAGCAATAATCTTGAAGTTGTATTATAAAAAAGTTACTTGTTTTAATATGACAATGAAGATGGAAGACAAAACTAGACGTCTCACTCACAGAAAGTATCAAACCACTTATTCGAAGTAACGTGAAATATATGGTAGATGTAGATTTTATTCAACCTATACAGTATACATTTTAGAAGAATATTTGCATTCTATAGCAATGGAAAATTCGCTATTTAAGAATTTAACAAGGCGATTTTTAAACGATAAAGCTAAAATTCGCTATTTATTGTGACATATACGTTACGTACATATATAATGCTTGTTGATCGCTATTTGTAAAAGAGGTGAAGGCGTGAAGCTCGGTATATTTTTTTTTTTGAAAAAATGAGTAGTGACATACTTATAATATTTTAAATTCAGAAATTAATAATAAATATAAAATTTTCATCATAGTATTTTAATAAATAAATACAATTAATTTCAATAAATTAGTTCGGGTCGGATACAAACCGGTATAAAAAATTTGGTTACCGAATAAATAGTACAAATTTCGATTTCCGCTTTTTTGTTTTGTTTTACACTTTATTTTTTTGTTTTTGTTTTTTTCTTGGAATAAGTGAGAGTAATGGCGTGGTTGAAGACACGAGAGAGAATCCTGAAGAAAAAGCCAAAGCAATTAAGAAGAGATGCAAAAGAACAAACCAACCCAAAAAGAAAGACTCTTTCTTCTCCATTGCCCTCTATATTTATTTTTATATATAAAAAGAAAGAGATTATAAAAAGAAAGAGAAACAGAGAGAGAGAGAGAGTGAAAGGTGGAGAAAAAAACAGAGACAGAGTTCAAATACGTTAAGATGTTGATGATGATGGAGCTTTTGGATCATTAAACCATTAATATTTTTTTTCCATCACTTAGTTTCACTCGGAAAAACGGAAAATGGCTGTTCAAGCTCAACACCATTCCTCAAATCTCATCTTCCTCAACCACAGGTCCATTTTCTCTGTAAATTAAATTTTATAAATGTTTTTTTTTTCTCCCTTTTATTGATTATGGTTTTGAATTGTTGTTTGTGTGTGCAGAAACGGAAAAGAGGAGGAACAAGATTTCTCGTTGCAATCACAGGCTGGAGAGTTTCCTGATCAGACCAATACGTTAATGTTCAACAATGGTGGTTCGTAAAGTTGTTTTATTTTCCATCAAAACTTACAAAAATCTTGAATTCTTTTTTAAGAAATTGAGAATGTGTGTGACTTCTTCGATAGGCTCTAATCAGAGAAAAAGAGGAAGAGAAGCGAACAATCAACAGCAATTACAGTTTCCTCAAGTTATAGACTTATCTCTATTACACAACCACCATCATCATCATCCGCCGTCGAATATGGTCTACAC
The DNA here is from genome assembly GCA_020283515.1 of Alliaria petiolata. NCBI lineage: Eukaryota > Viridiplantae > Streptophyta > Magnoliopsida > Brassicales > Brassicaceae > Alliaria > Alliaria petiolata. The sequence goes on from JAHZTW010000006.1 coordinate 34,540,438, forward strand.
AGGACTCCGATTATCTTCCGGCGAAGATCAGGCCCAAAAGATTAGTAGTAATTTGTTTCAGCAGAACAGTCACCACCATCGGAATCTTGTCTCCACTTCGCCTGAAGATGTTGTCGCTGCACATATCAATAGGCAAAGCCAAGAGCTCGAAGGATTTCTTCATGCCCAGGTTTTTGATTTTGGCTGAGACGAATTGGGTTTTCGAAAAAGTTTTGATTTTGTTCTCACCGGAATGTAAATTTGCATAGGCGGAGGAGCTACGGCGCACGTTAGCGGAGAAGAGGAAGATGCACTATAAAGCGCTTATTTNTATAAGCAATAATCTTGAAGTTGTATTATAAAAAAGTTACTTGTTTTAATATGACAATGAAGATGGAAGACAAAACTAGACGTCTCACTCACAGAAAGTATCAAACCACTTATTCGAAGTAACGTGAAATATATGGTAGATGTAGATTTTATTCAACCTATACAGTATACATTTTAGAAGAATATTTGCATTCTATAGCAATGGAAAATTCGCTATTTAAGAATTTAACAAGGCGATTTTTAAACGATAAAGCTAAAATTCGCTATTTATTGTGACATATACGTTACGTACATATATAATGCTTGTTGATCGCTATTTGTAAAAGAGGTGAAGGCGTGAAGCTCGGTATATTTTTTTTTTTGAAAAAATGAGTAGTGACATACTTATAATATTTTAAATTCAGAAATTAATAATAAATATAAAATTTTCATCATAGTATTTTAATAAATAAATACAATTAATTTCAATAAATTAGTTCGGGTCGGATACAAACCGGTATAAAAAATTTGGTTACCGAATAAATAGTACAAATTTCGATTTCCGCTTTTTTGTTTTGTTTTACACTTTATTTTTTTGTTTTTGTTTTTTTCTTGGAATAAGTGAGAGTAATGGCGTGGTTGAAGACACGAGAGAGAATCCTGAAGAAAAAGCCAAAGCAATTAAGAAGAGATGCAAAAGAACAAACCAACCCAAAAAGAAAGACTCTTTCTTCTCCATTGCCCTCTATATTTATTTTTATATATAAAAAGAAAGAGATTATAAAAAGAAAGAGAAACAGAGAGAGAGAGAGAGTGAAAGGTGGAGAAAAAAACAGAGACAGAGTTCAAATACGTTAAGATGTTGATGATGATGGAGCTTTTGGATCATTAAACCATTAATATTTTTTTTCCATCACTTAGTTTCACTCGGAAAAACGGAAAATGGCTGTTCAAGCTCAACACCATTCCTCAAATCTCATCTTCCTCAACCACAGGTCCATTTTCTCTGTAAATTAAATTTTATAAATGTTTTTTTTTTCTCCCTTTTATTGATTATGGTTTTGAATTGTTGTTTGTGTGTGCAGAAACGGAAAAGAGGAGGAACAAGATTTCTCGTTGCAATCACAGGCTGGAGAGTTTCCTGATCAGACCAATACGTTAATGTTCAACAATGGTGGTTCGTAAAGTTGTTTTATTTTCCATCAAAACTTACAAAAATCTTGAATTCTTTTTTAAGAAATTGAGAATGTGTGTGACTTCTTCGATAGGCTCTAATCAGAGAAAAAGAGGAAGAGAAGCGAACAATCAACAGCAATTACAGTTTCCTCAAGTTATAGACTTATCTCTATTACACAACCACCATCATCATCATCCGCCGTCGAATATGGTCTACACAGGACTCCGATTATCTTCCGGCGAAGATCAGGCCCAAAAGATTAGTAGTAATTTGTTTCAGCAGAACAGTCACCACCATCGGAATCTTGTCTCCACTTCGCCTGAAGATGTTGTCGCTGCACATATCAATAGGCAAAGCCAAGAGCTCGAAGGATTTCTTCATGCCCAGGTTTTTGATTTTGGCTGAGACGAATTGGGTTTTCGAAAAAGTTTTGATTTTGTTCTCACCGGAATGTAAATTTGCATAGGCGGAGGAGCTACGGCGCACGTTAGCGGAGAAGAGGAAGATGCACTATAAAGCGCTTATTTAAGCTGTGGAGGAGCCATTGGTTCGTAAGCTGAGGGAGAAAGAGGCGGAGATAGAGAGAGCCACGCGCTGTCACAACGAGCTGGAGGCGCGTGACGCGCAGCTTAGAGCCGAGGCACAGGCTTGGCGAGAGAGAGCCAGGGCGCAGGAAGCCGCCGCTTCGTCGCTGCAGGCTCAGCTTCAGCAGGCCGTTAACAAACACGGCGGTGGCCGTGCCGTTGTGTCGGCGCAAGATAGTAGAGCGGCGGAGGAAGAGCTATTGTGCGCAGCCGGAATCAGCGGACTGGACGACGCCGAGTCGGCTTACGTGGATCCGGAGAGGGTGTGGCGGCCGAGATGCAAAAGTTGCCGGGAAAGGGAAGCGACGGTGGTGGTGTTGCCGTGTCGGCATCTGAGCATCTGCCCGGAATGTGACCAGACAGCTCTAGCCTGCCCGTTGTGACTCACGCTGCGGAACTCAAGCGTTGAAGCTATCCTTTGCTAAATGGGCCGAAATGCAAGCCCATTACTTTGTCAATTCGTACATAAAACATTTTAGGAATATATTAGCCCTGGGCATAAAAACCGGACCCGAAAACTCGAACTGGAACCGACCCGAAATAACCGATTCGGATCGGATTCGGATATGTGTGATTTATCCGACGGTTCTTAAGCAAGATAACCATGGATATCGGTTCGGTTCCGGTTCCTATCCGGAACCGATCGGGTACCCGAAATGATGTATGTTTAATGAGTTTCCCCTCCGGTTCCGAGTCTCCGAGTCTACGACCTAAATACCTAATCTATGTTTGTCCAACAAACTTTGGCGATTGAGTTTCCCCTACGAGTACGACCTAAACAAACATAAATACCGAGTGTTAAAAATCCCCAATTACAAACTGGAATCCCTAACCAATTTAGCCGTTTCAGTCACGTCGCCACCGTCTGTGTCGTCGAGAAATCAATCGAAGGTATGTGTCTCTCAGTCTCTCGTACTCTGCTCCTCTATTTCTTCATTCGATTTTGAATTGTTAATTGTAAAATTAAATCCTCAAAAGATCTTTGTTTTCTCAAATGATTCTCAACTGATTTTTCATTCGATTGTTGATTGCTCCATATTGTTTTATCGATCATTATTCCCTAATGATCCGCTTGATTTATTGTTTCTGATTTCATTCTTGTTTTAATATTTGCTTCCGAATTCCTCCTTAATCGTGATTCCGGATTCGTGTACAATAGCTTTGAATATGAAGCTTAAACTTAATTGATTGATCGTGCTTAATGAGTTTATTTGTTACTTTGCTTATGTTTGTTACTTTGCTTTTGAGTTTTGAGAATATAGCATTTGATTTTGATCCTAATGTATATGTTTTATCATTCTAATGCAGATGGCGTCTTGTGAATCACCTCCACCGAACAATAACTCTCCAATGGTAGAAGATAATGTTGACGTATCAGATGAAGATGTGGAAACAGAAACATCTGGAAATGGAAAGAGGAAAGGCAATACGGGAGTTAGTGGTTCTGGTACTGGGTCAAGGAAGAAGACAAGGTCTTGGGTTTGGGATCACTACACTCGAGCCGAAGAGAACTATGACAAATGCAGTTGTAATTATTGTGGGAAAGTGATGTCTTGCCCAACAACGTCAGGCACATCAAACCTGAAGAAACACTTGACTAGCTGCAAATCTTACCAGGTATGGATAGCCGCTAATAAGTCTAAGAAGCAATCTGTCTTAACTCCTGATAAGGAAGGGAATCTAGGCATGTGTAAGGTATCTGAGAGAGTGTTTAGGGATGCTACAAACGAGATGCTAGTATTAGCGGAATTGCCATTAGCTTTTGTAGAGAGCTTGGCTTGGAGGCATTTCTGCTCAAGAGTGAAGTTGTATCAGCCTCATTCTCGGAGAACATGTACAAGAGATGTTGTAGAGATGTTTGTGTCTAGAAAAGCAGCTATGAAGAGTATTCTTGGGAAGAACAAGCAGAGATTGTCGTTGACTACAGATATATGGGTTGCTCCGTATACATCAGCTAGTTATATGGTAATAACTGCGCATTTTGTTGATGCTAGTTGGCAGTTAAGAAAGTTCATCATAGGCTTCAAAAATATTTCGGATCATAAAGGTGCAACGATTTGTAAGGTGCTTATTGATTGTTTAGAAGAATGGGATATAAGGAGAGTCTTCTGCATCACAGTAGATAATGCGACAGCTAACAGTTCTGCTATGAAGAGGTTCAAGGAAAGATTCAGTCAAGTTGGTGAGGATGCTTTAGTTCTGAAAGGTGCTCATTTGCATTTAAGGTGCTCGACTCACATACTGAACTTGATTGTAAAGGAGGGTTTGATGGAGATAGACGCCAGCATCAATGCTGTTCGGAATGGTATACAGTATGTGAGGTCTTCAACACCTCGGCTCAAGTCGTTCGAGTTTCGTGTAGAAACAGGAAAAATGACAAGGGGAACCTTACCTTTAGATGTGAGGACGAGATGGAATGCCACATATCTGATGCTTGATCAAGCTATTAAGTTTAGATTGGCATTTGATAAGATGGAGGCTGAAGATAAACCTTATAACGACTACTTTTTGGATTTTGTGGATGGAAAGAAGAGGGTCGGACCACCAGTTACATCTGATTGGGAAGAAGTAGAGAGGTTGATTCAGTTCCTCATAATTTTTTACAGATCAACTTTGAGACTTTCAGCTTCTACTTCGACGACGGCTCATAAGATCTATGCTGAGATAGTCACCATCACTAGGATGATCAGTGCAATCAGCGAGAACGCAGGATCTGATGAACAGCTAAGGTACAAAGCTTTTGCTATGATGGCGAAGTTAAAGAAGTATTGGAATCCGTTTTGGGTAGAAACACCTGAGAATGCTAAATCTCAAAATCGAGAGATGAACAAACTTCTGATAGTAGCAAGTGTTTTTGACCCAAGTAAAAAGATGAAGTTTGCTCAACTCTGTTTTGATAAGCTTTATGGCAGTGAAAGCATAGAGTTTAAACTTCTCCTTGAAACAGTGTCAGATATCTTGACGAGCTTGTTTGATGAGTACAATGGTTATGCTACAGCTACGGTTAGGTCTCAGTCACAATCAACATCGTCTACACAGTCTCAATCTCAGTCCCAAGAACAAGATCATGTTGAGTCAAGGGTTATGATTAATGGTGTCGGATATGAAAGTATGGATAATCTGTACGAGGAGTTTATGGAAGAATCTGGAGTTCCAGAATCAATGACTGAGTTGGAGTTATACTTGAAAGAACCGGTTGAACGTCCCAAGCTTATGAAAGGTACGAAATATGATGTCTTAGATTGATGGAGGAGAAACAGTATGAAGTTACCAGTTCTATCTCTTGTAGCTAGGGATATACTTGCAATGCAAGTGTCCTCAGTAGCATCTGAATCTGAGTTTAGCACTAGTGGGAGAGTATTAGACCCATATAGGAGCTGTTTGACACCCTACATGGTTGAAGTATTGATCTGCACTGAGCAATGGTTGAAATGTGAAATTCATATCAATGAAAAAGGAGTGATTACAATTGAACAACTTCTCTCGGATGTAGAGTTACAAGATGATCTTATAAGAGGTAATTTCTTTATTTTGAACTCTGTTTTACTATGATTTTTCAATTTTTAATTTGTAAACTTATGTTCTTTCATTGTTCTTTTAGAGTTTGATCCTGAATTCAACATGCAAGGACCGTGATAATGAGGTAAATAATCTTATACTCTCGTCTCTCGCCAAGAGCCTTGTTGTTTTTGTTGCTTAAGTGTCCTTATTGATTTTATTTCTCTGAGATTTAGCATTGATTTGTATAAGTACCAGAGAGTAGAGATCATTAAGGAGTTAAGAGTGAACTAGTGAAAAATAAAGAGATCACTGATGAGTGAAGCGTATTTTGCAATTTGCATTTTGATGTTTTCAAACACAAGTAGAGAACTAAGACAAGTATGGCTCATTTTGATGTTTTTATCTTGGAAATGTTTGCATTTTGTACTCTATTCTATGTTTTATGTCTCTGTTTCTTGTACTTTTGGATTTGAATTGGTACTTTTCGATCAAAGTTGTTGTGTTTAGATTTTATTGATTTTCGGGTATATTGTTATATTTCGGTTAAATGGATAATATTACAGGTATTTCGGTTCGTTCGGGTAATAAAAACCGATCCGAACCGAAATTTTATAGACCCGATTTTGTTTCGGTTATTAAACGGGTCTCACAACATAGAACCGAAGATACCCGGAACCGATCGGTTCTTACCCGGAACCGATCCGAAATTTATTCGGTACCTATATGGGTAAAAATTACGTATACCCGAAATATCCGGAACCGAACCGAATACCCGAATGCCCAGGGCTAGAATATATGGATGAATCTCTCTCTAATACAGTTATTGAGACGAAAATTTAGATCGGCAAAACTCACCGGAATTTTTTTTCTTTTGTCCAAACCGGTTAACGATTCGATCTCATAATAAAATCCAAAACTACGATAAATGAGCTTTAATAAGTGTCTTAACGTAGAACTCAATAAGACACATACATAAGTATCACCATTTTTACCGTTGACCAGCAGGGAATCAATTACTCCTCTCTTAGGTTTGTTTCTGACTTCTTTGGGCAGCAGCATAGTTGTCTTGGTGAAAACTCCTTTTTCACACTTGTTGTCGCCATTGATCTTTGGGGATTTGTACTCTTGTTGCATCTTCTCTGTTCCTGCAAGTTTCTCTACACTTTTGACAAGAGACAAGTGTGTTATAACAGTCATGGTATCATTAGAAACAGAGGGGGAAGACTCAGTTTGAGTTACTTCATCNTTGCATCTTCTCTGTTCCTGCAAGTTTCTCTACACTTTTGACAAGAGACAAGTGTGTTATAACAGTCATGGTATCATTAGAAACAGAGGGGGAAGACTCAGTTTGAGTTACTTCATCTAATTTCTCAATAACGTGTGGGTTAAGATAAATAATCTCATCTATAGGATTCGCCACTAAGACTTTTTCTCCTTCAGATTTTTCTGACCTTAACAAGTTTAACATCACAAAATTAGAATCAGTAGAAATAAACTTGAGTTTCGGGTGACTTACCTGATCAGAACTCTCATTAAGTCCTGTTTTTATAGATGACAAGGTATATGATTTTATCAAGTGATCTGGTGGCTCTTCTTGGATTGAAGTGAAGCTGGTGATAACTTCATCTTTTTCAGGGCCAAGTTTGCACGATTTGACCTCAGCATATTGTTATTTCATGTCACGATCTAGACCTGCATCACTTTCCTTTGGCAAAGACAAGTGCATTAATCTTGAATTGGAAATTTCAAAATCTGTTTTAACTAGACTATCACTTAACTTAGACAAATTCGGTTCAGGCTCTAGTGATGTTGATTTTATAACTTGTCTTTCTGGACAAGTTGCAGCATGGTGTACTCTCTTATGACATCTATAATAGATAGTGCTAGCTATTTTAGAGGATTGAGAAGACTTACATTGAGCATCGCTGCCTTTCGGTTCAAGCAAAGACTTGGAACTCTCCTTTTGTACTTCATACTTCATCTTGTGGTTTTGGAAGTTGAACGACCTTTGATGGTACCACTCGTTTAGTAGTTGTTTCCTTCTCTTGAGTGTTGGGAAACACTTTCTTTGGTTTAGTACAACAAGCTTTCTTTGGCTTAGCTTTTGGATTCGATCTTGTTGCTAGAATCCATCTCCTTGGGTCGTGGTTTGAATCAATCTTCACATAGTATTGTTTGTTGGCTTCAGCATTCTTTACAAACTCTTCATACATGATCCTCTTCATGTCTTCCCAAGAATAGTCTGGTTCATCGAAGTCAATTCGCATGTAGTCTTCCCTTTCCCAATGTCTAAACGCATCCTCCGTGAGAGTTTCTTCAGCATAAGACGTCTTCTCCTCCTCTGATATTTGGTTTGACAGAAACCAATTATCCATGTCTCTCTCCCATCTTAAGTATGCTTCTGGTCCTTGGCTATGTCCCGAAAAGGAGATGTACTGCAGCTCTTGTTCCTCCTCTCCAGTCCCTGATTCATCCTCGTGGTTCCAATGTTCCTCATCAAATTCTGCTGTTTCTTCTAAACTGATTTGAGAATCAGTTTCTTCACACCACGTCTTGTCTTCATGGTAAGGCTCCACTAGCTGGTCTGGTTCTTCTCCATGATTGAACTCTCCTTGTTCTGGTTCACCTACGTGGTCTCCTTCTTCTAGACTGACTTGCGATTTAGTCTCTTCACACCATGAATCTCCTTCACGGCTTTCTCCTATGTAGCCTTCTTGGTCAGTTTCTTCCTCATACCAACTCTGGTGGCTTGTGGTGTCTCGGGAGTTGTCTGGTGGCTCAGGCTCAAGTTCTCCATCACCTGGTTCTTCTTCAAACTCGAGTCTGAATAATCATCTTCATGCCACGCTTCTTCTCCATCCTCATCATCTTCTTCCAACCAGTTCTGTTTTTGCTCATCGCCATTGTCTTCATATGCATAATTGTATAGATCTTCTTCCTCTAAATTATTGTACTCCATTCAGAGGCGGACCCACTTGTATGAAAGGTGGGTCAGCTGACCCCCCTTAAATAATAAATTAAAACATATGTACACCAAACATACTCATGGAAAGTGATTCAATCGGTTCAAATCTCTTTTATTGCACCTAGACGTTCTAGTTCGATTCTCCAATTTGCTACTATGTGTATTGATTTTTGTCATTTTTCAGAATTGCAGTCTCTTCCATAAATGATTCTTCTTTTCTTTTTAGTAATTCAAAATTTTATTTTCCTCTGTTTTATCCTTTTCATAACTGATTTTTTTTTGTTTCTTTATTAGTTTTATATTTTTTCATCAAAAATTAATTCGTTTTTCTAGTCCTCTATTCCAAAATTTTATATGATAATTCCTTTAGCAACATAAACTTTTATTTAACATCATTTTAGTTTGTTTGTTTTGTTAAAAAATGAAAATTGTACACTTGCTTTATGTACTATATATAATTTTTGTCATTAAAAAAATTTAAATAGATAAAAAATAATTTTTAAATTAAGTTATGACCCTTGTTAAAACAATTTCTAGGACCGCCACTGACTCCATTGTCTCTGGAGTTGGCGTACCTTGCACAAAGACGAGAGAAAAGAAAGGTGAATTAAGTTGAAAATCAACACAAAAGGAAAGAGCAAATAATGGCAAAACACAAAAAAGGAAAAAGTTTTAACCCTTTTCTTTTCTTTAAATTCGAATTTAACAAAAAATATGGCAATGTTTTTTTTTATGGCATATGACGAAATATTTCAGAAACTAACAAAAAATAAATTTTTATTTTGGTTTTTGAATTTATAAAGATAAAATAAAGCAAGATATATAATTATTTGGTTTTTTCTGATTTTCTTTAAAATATATATAAATAAATTGCAGATAGTTTTTTTTTGTATAAATATTCAGAAAACAATTCAAAATATCTTTTTATGGATTTTGGAATTTTATGAAACTTAAATAAACAGAAACAAAAACAAAGAGAACAATTGTTTTTGTGGTTTTCGATTTTAGATGAAAATAAAAATAACAAAGCATAAAATAACAAAATATAAAGGTTGAGGTAGAAATGGAGGTGGAGCTGATCGACTCACTCAATCAAATGAACAAATAAGATTGTTTGAATCACTCAAAACAATCTTAATTTGCAGATCAATAGACCAAAAGTATCTCACACACTTAGGATCTAAAGATAAGAACAAAAGAGCAAATGAATCCACCTAAGATTCTAATGAACAACACAAAAGAAAAGACTTTTGTAAGATGAATAATACTTTTCTGATTTCTAAAAGATGAATGGTGCCTTACAATGACAGAATAATCGAGCTTAAATAGGGCTCATTACATAAGGAAGTTAACGGTAATAAAAGAAATACTCAAATGAATCAAATAATCTACATTTAAACAATATGGCCGTTGGAGTGGATTTGCTTAGCCAAAAAAAGGAAAGTCGTGGGCTCTTGTATCTTGACATCTTCTGGATGAATCCATGACTTGTTAATCTCCTAATAACTCTCTTAGTATGCACGAAATAAATATAGAACCGTTGACCCTTGTCCTTTAATGATTCTGCCGCCAAATATGGAAAGTCTGAGATCATCCCGTTTAAAAGTTGAATAACTTTTAAACCATAATGAATTTTGGCATGAAACCAATTCGAAGAGCTCCCCGGTTGAGTCAAGATTCCACACCAAGTCGGTTTGTAGCTTAATTCCTTCTGGTTCGGTCGAAAACATCCAATTAGCGTTCCTATGTTCAAATCGTGAAAGTTCAGGTTCACCGAATTTGTAAAATCAATAACTCCTAAACCAAATTGAGTTTCGTCTTGATTCCAATTCATTGTCGGCCTCTGATGAGTTGAGAATCCAAAACAATTGGATTTGTTGCTTGGTTCATCTTGGCTTGGCCGGAATGGCTCGATGATTGGTCGTAGGTCTACATCGGGTCCATTGGAGCTTTGGATGGGTTTAGAACTTGTGAACCAATTTGCCTCATTAAAACCTTTCCTGGAAAACCCATTGGGATAAAACCAAGGATAAGGAAAAAGAGTACAAATGGTCACAACCCATTTGTAAGCCTTGCCTTCCATTTGAGCTAAACTCAGCTCGCATGTCTTCTTAGCCCTCCTCAGCTTCATGCTCTACTCCTTATGACTCCAGGTTCCGCGCTCCTTGGGTGATGATGAATTGATGTCCTCATCATACTCTCCCTCTTGAAAAGGTTTTGACCTCGAAACTATATCCCCTGCACCAAGAGAAAGCAAGTTAGTATTGTGCATCATTAGAGGGTTTAAAGAGTTACCTCAGGTAATGGTTTGCATGTGGCTTGGATATGATCGATGGTGGGCATCTGGTGGTTCTTCTTTGATCAGCAGGGAATCAATTACTCCTCTATTAGGTTTGTTTCTGACTTCTTTGGGCAGCAGCATAGTTGTCTTGGTGAAAACTCCTTTTTCACACTTGTTGTCGCCATTGATCTTTGGGGGTTTGTACTCTTATTGCATCTTCTCTGTTCCTGCAAGTTTCTCTACACTTTTGACAAGAGACAAGTGTGTTATAACAGTCATGGTATCATTAGAAACAGAGGGGGAAGACTCAGTTTGAGTTACTTCATCTAATTTCTCAATAACGTGTGGGTTAAGATAAATAATCTCATCTATAGGTTTCGCCACTAAGACTTTTTCTCCTTCAGATTTTTCTGACCTTAACAAGTTTAACATCACAAAATTAGAATCAGTAGAAATAAACTTGAGTTTCGGGTGACTTACCTGATCAGAACTCTCATTAAGTCCTGTTTTTATAGATGGCAAGGTATATGATTTTATCAAGTGATCTGGTGGCTCTTCTTGGATTGAAGTGAAGCTGGTGATAACTTCATCTTTTTCAGGGCCAAGTTTGCACGTTTTGACCTCAGCATATTGTTGTTTCATGTCACGATCTAGACCTGCATCACTTTCCTTTGGCAAAGACAAGTGCATTAATCTTGAATTGGAAATTTCAAAATCTGTTTTAACTAGACTATCACTTAACTTAGACAAATTCGGTTCAGGCTCTAGTGATGTTGATTTTATAACTTGTCTTTCTGGACAAGTTGCAGCATGGTGTACTCTCTTATGACATCTATAATAGATAGTGCTAGCTATTTTAGAGGATTGAGAAGACTTACATTGAGCATCGCTGCCTTTCGGTTCAAGCAAAGACTTGGAACTCTCCTTTTGTACTTCATACTTCATCTTGTGGTTTTGGAAGTTGAACGACCTTTGATGGTACCACTCGTTTAGTAGTTGTTTCCTTCTCTTGAGTGTTGGGAAACACTTTCTTTGGTTTAGTACAACAAGCTTTCTTTGGCTTAGCTTTTGGATTCGATCTTGTTGCTAGAATCCATCTCCTTGGGTCGTGGTTTGAATCAATCTTCACATAGTATTGTTTGTTGGCTTCAGCATTCTTTACAAACTCTTCATACATGATCCTCTTCATGTCTTCCCAAGAATAGTCTGGTTCATCGAAGTCAATTCGCATGTAGTCTTCCCTTTCCCAATGTCTAAACGCATCCTCCGTGAGAGTTTCTTCAGCATAAGACGTCTTCTCCTCCTCTGATATTTGGTTTGACAGAAACCAATTATCCATGTCTCTCTCCCATCTTAAGTATGCTTCTGGTCCTTGGCTATGTCCCGAAAAGGAGATGTACTGCAGCTCTTGTTCCTCCTCTCCAGTCCCTGATTCATCCTCGTGGTTCCAATGTTCCTCATCAAATTCTGCTGTTTCTTCTAAACTGATTTGAGAATCAGTTTCTTCACACCACGTCTTGTCTTCATGGTAAGGCTCCACTAGCTGGTCTGGTTCTTCTCCATGATTGAACTCTCCTTGTTCTGGTTCACCTACGTGGTCTCCTTCTTCTAGACTGACTTGCGATTTAGTCTCTTCACACCATGAATCTCCTTCACGGCTTTCTCCTATGTAGCCTTCTTGGTCAGTTTCTTCCTCATACCAACTCTGGTGGCTTGTGGTGTCTCGGGAGTTGTCTGGTGGCTCAGGCTCAAGTTCTCCATCACCTGGTTCTTCTTCAAACTCGAGTCTGAATAATCATCTTCATGCCACGCTTCTTCTCCATCCTCATCATCTTCTTCCAACCAGTTCTGTTTTTGCTCATCGCCATTGTCTTCATATGCATAATTGTATAGATCTTCTTCCTCTAAATTATTGTACTCCATTCAGAGGCGGACCCACTTGTATGAAAGGTGGGTCAGCTGACCCCCCTTAAATAATAAATTAAAACATATGTACACCAAACATACTCATGGAAAGTGATTCAATCGGTTCAAATCTCTTTTATTGCACCTAGACGTTCTAGTTCGATTCTCCAATTTGCTACTATGTGTATTGATTTTTGTCATTTTTCAGAATTGCAGTCTCTTCCATAAATGATTCTTCTTTTCTTTTTAGTAATTCAAAATTTTATTTTCCTCTGTTTTATCCTTTTCATAACTGATTTTTTTTTGTTTCTTTATTAGTTTTATATTTTTTCATCAAAAATTAATTCGTTTTTCTAGTCCTCTATTCCAAAATTTTATATGATAATTCCTTTAGCAACATAAACTTTTATTTAACATCATTTTAGTTTGTTTGTTTTGTTAAAAAATGAAAATTGTACACTTGCTTTATGTACTATATATAATTTTTGTCATTAAAAAAATTTAAATAGATAAAAAATAATTTTTAAATTAAGTTATGACCCT
>JAHZTW010000006.1:34564952-34578616 GCA_020283515.1 Alliaria petiolata
AAAAAAAAAAAAAGACTATGAGTTAAGTGAATTAACTCCATTAATTAGTCAATCATAGATTATATTAGATAGTTTAGCTGGCCAAATCACTTTTCCTTGAATGAAAATCATCTTTTAACCCAATCTTTAACAACTAAACTTGGCCAGCTACCAACATGAACTGTATATACATCAATCCTCTGTCAAAATCTCCCTCAAATCACCCATTATCCGTCAGATACTTTTTTAATTAAACTACTTTAAACAATAAACAAAGATCCCAGACATGCTCCTGACTAATATGCAGAATATCCGCCGAAAATACTTTTATACTAAACGTATAATATTTCCAAGGTTTTGCAGTTAGAAAATTACCGAATTTGCAGATTTTAAATAAAAATTAAACGAACTTTTTAGTATTATTTTTACAGAACTATTAAGCAAATATTTTTGGATAAATCAAAAACTACCACGTTTTGTTTTTGTTTTTGTTTTCAGGTAACTTAAATTTGCAGAATCACAGAATGACTAAACAGAAATTTATCATTCCACAATATGCAGAGTTTTGTGATTGGTAAAACTTTGCTGTATCACATAACTATTACACAATTTATAGACAACATAAAAAAAAAGAATTTCAAGAGATTGATATTTTTCCCCTTTCTAATACCAAAGCTTGAGAAAACAAGAAAAATGATCAAACTAGTAAATTTGTTAGAAAAAAAAAAAAAAAGAGTTTAAAAATTACTTGACGAAATAAAAAAACTAACAGAAAATCTCAACCTCTGTACAATGGAGACCGTTGTTGAAATATCATCTTCGAGACTCTCGATTGCCGGAAAACCTTAATAGGGCTCGGAAAATTCCATCCTTTCCCTTTTCCCGTCGCCGGAACCGGCGAGAATCTCGAATCTCCGGCGACCGCAATGGATCTCGACTTCCTCATGATCGCCGGCTTCGTATCTCCTCCTCTGTTTCCCATAAGCATCCTCCAAAACGACGACGCTTTCCTGCTCCTTCCACGATCCGATTCTAGACCCGACCCGGAATCGATAACCGTATCCGGTTTAAACGGAACCGCCATCGATTTCGATCTCCGGAACGCCGGTTCGCATTCGATCAAACTCGCGACTCGGCCTACCGATCCGGTCCCGGAGAAATTAAAATTGATATCTCCGGCGAAGAAGGAGAACGAGGAGGAAGACGAAGAAGACGACGGAGAGAAAGACACGGCGGCGCGTGAGCTACACGAACAGGGAAGCTCGTGAGCACAATCAGGACAGAGGGAAGAGAGTCGTTCGTGGAGACAGAAAGGGCAAACGCCTCCGCCGCCAACAAAACCGCGTTTTGAAAAGTGTTTGGGACATTGCGAAAAACCATCTTCGTCCATGTTTTTTTGTTTTTCTTCTCGAAAATTTTTTGCTCGCGTTTTCTCTTCACGTTCTCGGAGTTTGCAGAAGTGAGAGAGAACAAAGAGAGGAGAGTTTTTTTATTTATAAAAGCCTCTTTACTCTGCGTTTTAACTACGGTTAAATTATTACTGCGTTTGGTCATTACACTTTAACCTATGGTTTAACTTGGAAGCGTCGAGTCATTATTGTTATAAATGATTGAGGTTCGATCTTCATAACCGGCCCAGTCCATCAAGACATTAGGCGTGAAGACTAAGGCCCAATACCTTGGGCGGTTTATACTATAGGCGGCCAAGTAGATGTTTTCCTTTTCCATATAGGAAAAGGATATTTCCTTTTCTACCCTTATGTAATTACTATATAAACAAGGCCATTGGCCACAATAATAATACAACAATATTACAACACGTTATCACCACGAGCTTGCTCATAACCCTAGCCACCGAAAATTTATAAAACCCTAAACCCTAAAAGCTCGCCGTCCGCCGCTTACCACCGCTACCGCCGAGCTTCCAATCGCAGCCGCTCATCCTCCTCAGCCGCGCGATCTTTTTCACCTCAGCCGCACGATCCTCACGTGCAGCCGCATGCGTTTTCTCCCTCACTGCGAGAAACCCTAGCCGCGCGATACAGCCGCGCGACACGATCGCAGCAGCTCGACCCGAGCAGATCATCGCGCGATCCATCCGCGTGATCCTCTTCCCGCACGCAGCAGCTTCGCGATCCAAGCTTCGCTTAGCCGCGCGCTCTCCTTCCCGCAGCTCGCAGCAGCAACACGACGATCCTGCCGCGCGACCTTCTTCCCGCAGCAGCCGCACGTTCTACGTAGCCGATCCGACGATCAGCATCAGCCGCGAGTCTCGCGTAGCTGACCCGATAAGCCGCGTGATCCCTTCACGCTTGCTGACCCGATAGCCGCGTGATCCCTTCACGCTAGCTGACTCGAGTAGCCGCACGTTCCGAAGCTCCATCCCGAACGTCCGCATAAACCCGACGATCCTCAGCTCCCGAACGTCCGCATAAACCCGACGATCCGTGTAGCTGAACCGGAGTGTAGCCGCGAAGTTCCAAGAGGTTTTACCGAGGTCTATTAGCTCCCGGTCCATTCCATTCAACCCCAAAGGAGAATCAAAGGTATAAAAAGATTTCTAAACCCTAGAACATCATGAAACCGAAATCTGACCTAAAACTATAAAACCCTAAAACCGATTCCCTCATATAAACTTGTTTGTTTTAAGAACTTGAATTGAATTGAATCTAAGAAAATATGAAACCCTAAAATTCGGATTGATTGAATAACTTGTTTGCATGTTTTCTTAGTTCCTTGTTTAATGTTTAAATTCGCATGATGACATTATTTGCTAAAATCGAATTGAACATTAAATTTACATGAACCCTAAAATTTTGTTTCATGTGATTAATTGCTTGTTTTGCAAAATCCTAATTGATCTAGGATTAGAATTTTCGGACCATTATAATTATTATCCAAAACCGAAAAAATAGTTTCCTTTTAGGATTGATTTTGGAAAGTTTCCTTTTTGCTTGATCACTTAGAAAAATGGCAAATAAGGAATTGCCTTATTTAGAATTTGGAAAGTTTCCTTTTATTTTATAAAGTCCCTTGTTAGGATTAAAATTGGAAATTTGGAAACCATATTTGTATGCATAAATCGGCCATCTTTCTAAGGCCTTGATTTTTAATAAAAACCCTAAGAGAAGGTTGATGCATATTTTTCAGATGTCTGAAGCTAACGGCTCAGATTACCCGGTCCTAAGTCTCTCCGGAGATGATATCCTAGAATGGGCAATGAGCACTAGATACGCTCTGCAGACTAGGGGACTCGGAAGATGCATCACATATGGCAATCATGAATTAAAAAGCCAAAGGCAAAGAGCCATAACAATCATGCGCTTCCATCTCACTGAAGAACTGAGAGATCAGTACCAAGATGTTAAGGACCCTTTTGTTCTTTGGACAAAGTTGGGTGAAAGTTATTCAATGGTACTGTGGCGAAACTCCATGGAAGGATGGGAGACTCTTGGTTTCCAGGATTTTGAATCCGTGGATGAATACAACTCTGTCTTAATGAAAATCGTCCATGGCTTACAGCTATGTGGCGAAGTGGTAACGGATGATGATCTTTTACATAAGACCATCTCCACATTCCATTCAAAGGATTTGTTGTTATCACTTAAGGCCAAAAGTTTCGCAAACTATAATGACCTATTTCATTACCTGAGAAGGGGACAGAGGACAAAAGAGATTGTCAGTAGACTTGATGAACTGATAAAAAGATGCAGTGAGATGAAGAATCCTCAAATGTATGATGAGGAAGCCTCGGACTGTGAAGGCAGTTCGAAGATTGACTAGCATGATGATGAAGGCGATTTTGATCATGAAAAGGATGATCTTATGAATGAAAATGATCTCACAAAATATGAGACTTCCGATTTCTTAGAATAGCTTAGACTTTGAGTTCTATTTGCTTTGTTGCTTTTATGTTTGCTTTGCTTTGGATTTATGTCTTTGGATTTTGTTCTTTGATTTTTAATGAATGATTTAAGTTTTTATTTTAAGACATAAATTCTTGTTTTATGAAGTATGGATGAGTTCGTGGTGGATAGTGGGTCAAGCCACACGATTCTGAAAGATAAAAGATACTTCATAAACCTTATACTTAAAAGGGCAAACATAAGTACTATAGCAGGACCGGCCGGCCTAATAGAAGGCCACGGCCAGGCCAATGTTTTTATGCCTAAAGGCACGCATCTAGAAATTTCAGATGCATTGTTTTCACCTAGCTCAAATCGAAATTTATTGAGTTTTAAGGACATTCGTCTGAATGGTTATCATGTGGAAACAATGGGCGAAGGAAATAGAGAATTTCTTCAGATAGTTAAAAACGCCCAAGGCCAAAAGTAAGTCCTTGTGACTATACCTGCTATAGTTACTGGCATTTACTGTACTAAGGTCAGTATGATAGAAGCCAATGCCGCCGTAAATAAAGCCTTTACGGATATGTACACTTTATGGCATGACCGTCTGGGACATCCCGGGTCAAGTATGATGCGGAAATTGATTGCCAATACTAATGGGCACTCTTTGAAAGAAAGGAGAGTAATCCCTAAGAATCTAACGTGTACCTCGTGTTCACAAGGGAAATTGATTGTAAGGCCATCACCAGTCAAAGTGACTAAGGAAACGATAAATTTTCTGGAAAGTATTCAAGGAGACATATGCGGACCAATCCACCCACCTTGTGGGACATTCCGATATTTTATGGTCCTCATTGACGCATCTACAAGATGGTCACATGTATGCTTATTGTCATCACGGAATATGGCATTTGCAAGACTCCTTGCTCAGATAATACGCCTAAGGGCTCACTTTCCAGACTTTCCTCTAAAGACCATTCGCATGGATAATGCTGGTGAATTTACTTCCCAAGCGTTTAATGACTACTTTATGTCCATGGGGGTAAGTGTTGAATACTCCGTGGCATATGTACATACACAGAACGGCTTAGCCGAGTCATTTATAAAACGCATACAGCTGATAGCTAGACCATTACTTATGAGGTCAAAGCTCCCTGTATCCGCTTGGGGACATGCTGTCTTACACGCTGCTGAACTAATCCGTATCAGGCCATCTAGTAATCATAAGTATTCCCCATCCCAATTGATAACGGGAAAAGAGCCAGACATCTCCCATCTAAAGACATTCGGATGTTCAGTCTATGTGCCTATTGCACCACCACAGAGAACTAAGATGGGACCTCAAAGGAGGATGGGGATATATGTTGGATATGATTCACCCACGATCATAAAGTATCTTGAGCCAACCACCGGAGATTTTTTTAAGGCCAGATACGCGGACTGTCATTTTGACGAATCCGTTTTTCCAACATTAGGTGGAGAAAACCGGCTGTTGAAAGAAATTGCTTGGAATCAAACATCCTTAAATTGGCAAGATCCTCGAACTAAAGAAAGTGACTTAGAAGTCCAAAAGATAATGCATTTGCAAAAGTTAGCTATACAATTGCCAGATTCCTTTGCAGACCCAAAGAGGGTAACTAAGTCGTACATTCCAGCCGTGAATGCACCTGTACGAATTGATGTCCAGGATGGACCGCAAGTGGCTACAGAGTCTAGGCCACGTTTGAAACGTGGAAGACCTATTGGTTCCAAAGATAATACTCCTCGGAAATCAAAGAAAGGTGTTGATATTCAGACCGAGGAGATAGTGGATATTCCGGACATAAATGAGCCTAAGGTGCCAGAAAATGTTGCTTGGGACGCCAAGCAGCAAGGGCCTGAAGTTCCTGATAATACAGAGATCGCGATCAATTATGTCTCGTCTGGAATCCAATGGAACAGAAAAGATGTCGACATTGATAATGTATTTGCATGCAATGTAGCACTTGAAGTAATGAACGAGGATCTAGAACCCACGTCAATATATGAGTGCACTCAGCGACCAGATTGGATTAACTGGAAAGAAGCTATAAACGTGGAGTTAAACTCTTTAAAGAAGAGAGAGGTTTTTGGTCCCATAATTCGGACACCTCATGACATTAAACCAGTTGGACATAAATGGGTCTTTGTGAGGAAGAGAAACGAATTAGGCGAAATCGTTAGGCACAAAGCACGGCTTGTTGCACAAGGATTCTCACAAAGACCAGGAATCGATTATGAGGAGACTTACTCCCCTGTGGTGGATGCAACGACATTCCGATTCCTGATAAGCCTGTCTATAAGAGAAAAATTGGATTTACGGTTAATGGATGTTGTAACCGCGTATTTATATGGTCCACTGGATAATGAAATCTATATGAGATTGCCAGAGGGTATAGAGCTTAAAGATAAGAAAGCTTCTCGAGAAGAACACTGCATTAGGCTGAACAAATCCTTATACGGACTAAAGCAAAGTGGGCGTATGTGGTACAACCGGTTAAGTGAATACTTAGTAAAGTCCGGGTACAAGAATGATCCCATTAGTCCGTGTATTTTTTATAAAGAAGTTTGCAAACAAAGGATTTGTAATTATAGCAGTATACGTGGATGATTTGAACATCCTCGGCACCCCTGGTGAAATCGCCCAAACAGTTGAATATTTAAAGGCCGAATTTGAAATGAAAGACTTAGGAAAGACTAAGTTCTGTTTGGGAATACAGCTTGAGTATATTAAAGATGGAATCCTTGTGCATCAAATGGCATATACAGAAAAGATACTCAATAGATTTAATATGGACCAGGCCCACCCATTGAGCAGTCCAATGGTCGTGAGAAGCCTCGGATTGGACAGTGATCCATTCGGTCCAAAGAAGGACGATGAAGAAGTCCTTGGTCCCGAAATGCCATATCTAAGTGCCATAGGAGCGTTGTTATACTTGGCTAGTCATACTAGACTAGATATCTGTTTTGCCGTGAACCTCCTATCAAGATTTAGTTCTTGTCCGACCCAAAGGCACTGGAACGGGATTAAGCATATACTTCGTTACCTACAAGGAACGAAAGATATGGGTCTATTTTTCACTAACCTTAACTATTTATGTTTTGTTGGTTTTGCTGATGCAGGTTACTTATCGGATCCACATAATGGACGATCTCAAACAGGATATGTGTTCACTCATGGAGGAACAGCAATTTCATGGCGATCCATGAAGCAGACACTCACGGCCACTTCATCAAACCACGCATAGATTTTGGCGATTCATGAAGCTAGCCGCGAATGTGTTTGGTTAAGATCGATGACTCAGCACATAAGGCGAGACTGTGGAATGACCGATGAGAAGGAAGAGCCAACCGTACTCTATGAGGACAATGCCGCTTGCATTGCTCAACTGAAGGATGGATACATCAAAGGAGACAGGACTAAGCACATCTTACCGAAGTTTTTCTTCACTCACGATCTACAGAAGACCGGAGAAATCAAAGTGCATCAAGTACGTTCCTGTGACAACTCAGCCGACCTATTCACCAAGTCGCTCCCAACCTCCACGCTCAAGAAGCTCATGTACCAGATCGGCATGCGCCGATTAAGGGACCTTCAGTGATGACTAAAACAAGGGGGAGTAATACGTGCTGTACTCTTTTTCCTTAACTAAGGTTTTGTCCCATTGGGTTTTCCTTGGTAAGGTTTTAATGAGGCAGCATCCCCAAGCGTATTACTATGATCCATCATCACGACCGGTTATGTCAATCAAGGGGGAGTGTTATAAATGATTGAGGTTCGATCTCCATAACCGGCCCAGTCCATCAAGACATTAGGCGTGAAGACTAAGGCCCAATACCTTGGGCGGTTTATACTATAGGCGGCCAAGTAGATGTTTTCCTTTTCCATATAGGAAAAGGATATTTCCTTTTCTACCCTTATGTAATTACTATATAAACAAGGCCATTGGCCACAATAATAATACAACAATATTACAACACGTTATCACCACGAGCTTGCTCATAACCCTAGCCACCGAAAATTTATAAAACCCTAAACCCTAAAAGCTCGCCGTCCGCCGCTTACCACCGCTACCGCCGAGCTTCCAATCGCAGCCGCTCATCCTCCTCAGCCGCGCGATCTTTTTCACCTCAGCCGCACGATCCTCACGTGCAGCCGCATGCGTTTTCTCCCTCACTGCGAGAAACCCTAGCCGCGCGATACAGCCGCGCGACACGATCGCAGCAGCTCGACCCGAGCAGATCATCGCGCGATCCATCCGCGTGATCCTCTTCCCGCACGCAGCAGCTTCGCGATCCAAGCTTCGCTTAGCCGCGCGCTCTCCTTCCCGCAGCTCGCAGCAGCAACACGACGATCCTGCCGCGTGATCTTCTTCCCGCAGCAGCCGCACGTTCCGTGTAGCCGATCAGACGATCAGCATCAGCCGCGAGCCTCGCGTAGCTGACCCGAGTAGCCGCACGTTCCGAAGCTCGATCCCGAACGTCCGCAGCAACAAAACCCGACGCAAAGAAGCCGAGCAATCCAGGCGTGAGTTTACCGTGGTCTATTAGCTCCCGGTCCATTCCATTCAACCCAAAAGAAGGTTCAAAGGTATAAAACAAATTCCTAAAACCCTAAAACTCAAAGAACACCATGAAACCGAAATTTGACCTAATGATTATGAAACCCTAAAAATCGGTTTGTGTGTTAAATTTGTTTGATCTTTTAGAACCTTAAAACCGAATTGAATCTAAGAAAATATGAAACCCTAAAACTTGGATTGATTGAATAAACTTGCTTGCTTGTTTTCTTAATTCCTTGTTTGATGTTTAAATTCGCATGATCATATTATTCACTAAAATCGAATTTGAACATTAAACTTACATGAACCCTAAAATCTGTTTCATGTGATTAATTGTTTTAATTAAACCGCATAAACCCTAATTGGATTAGGAATCCTAATTGAACTAGGAATTTCATAATTTCCTTTTTAGGATTGAATTTGGAAAATTTCCTTTTTGCTTGATAACATAGAAAAACGCATAGGAAGTTTCCTTATTTAGAATTTGGATTTTCTTGTTTCCTTTATCACATAGAATTCCTTGTTAGGATTAAATTGGAAACTTAATTGGCATAAAATCGGAAATATAAATCAGCCATCTTGCTAAGGTTTTGATTTTATTTAAAAGCCCTAAATCGACCATCTTCCTAAGGTCTTGATTTTATAAAAGCCTAAAAGTATACCGATGCTTGATTTTCAGGCGAGAGTCAACAATATGGACTTCGCAGCCCTTAATCTCTCAGGAGATAATTACTTGCAATGGGCTTATGATGCAAAGATCATACTGAAATCAAAAGGGCTCGGTCAGTGCATCGTTAATGGCAATCATGAATTAGAAAGCCAGAGGCAAAGGGCCATAACGATTATGCGCTTCCATCTCACTGAAGAATTGAGAGATCAGTACCAAGATGTTAAGGACCCGCTTATTCTTTGGACAAAGCTGGGTGAAAGGTATTCAATGGTACTGTGGCAAAACTCCCTGGAAGAATGGGAGACTCTCGGTTTCCAGGATTTTGAATCTGTGGATGAATACCACTCTGTCCTCATGAAAATCNTAGTATTAGTAATTGATCATACAATTTCTTTAATTTAAATGAAAAACATAAAATAAACTTTTTTTTCTTAAATTTCTTTTTTACCTTTTCAATTTTTTATTTTTCTTTTCGTATTAGCAATTGAAAAAGAAACTTATTTCACTATTTTTTTTTGATTTTCCTTTTAGTATTAGGAATTGATCATACAATTTTCTTAATTTAAATGAAAAACATTAAAAATATTATTTTCCTTTTTCTTAGTTTTCTTATTTAACTTTTCGATTTTTTTTTTGTATTATTAATTGAAAAAATACTTATTTTCCCTTTTTATTTTTAAAACTAATTTTTAGATTTATGTAAACATTATGTTAAAATCTAATTGGTTTAATTTTTTTAACACGTGTCAAAATCTAATCTATTAACTTGACACATGTCACAATCATGTTAAAAACTAACTTTGATGCATCCTACTTTATATAATAAG
The DNA here is from genome assembly GCA_020283515.1 of Alliaria petiolata. Classification (NCBI taxonomy): domain Eukaryota; kingdom Viridiplantae; phylum Streptophyta; class Magnoliopsida; order Brassicales; family Brassicaceae; genus Alliaria; species Alliaria petiolata. The sequence continues at coordinate 34,574,857 of JAHZTW010000006.1, forward strand.
ATAATTTGATTTTCATAAATTTATTATTTAAAGATGATAATTCTTGTATATTTCAAATTTGAAATGTATATTATAATTAAAAATAAACAGGTTAATTAATATTTGCCTTGTCCACAATAATATTCGCTAAATATTTGAACTCACACTCCATCACACAACTAAGGCATGGGCCTCAAAACCTCTCATTATGGGCCTCTTATTTTTAATTGCGAGGCCGAATATTCAATTAAAGCAAGTTTTACGATTAAGAAGCTAAGGTTTTCTTTTCCCAATCTAAAAAAAAATTATTGTTTTTTAATCAAAATATAAAAGAGATTTGTAAACTCAGTTGTTGGATTTCTTCTGAAAAGTAAATATAAACCTGCGTTTTTTTTTTGTTAAATATAAACCTGCTTTAATTGAATATTTGGCCTCGCAATTTAATTGAAGATATTTCATGGATTTTACATCATTACAGAAAATCTCTCGTAATCGATTTTTTTTTCTTTGCATCTTATCATACGATTGCTTCTTCTTCCACGAACTAAGGTCTTTTATCTTATTTTCTTATAAATAAAAAATCCAACGATTTTCTTTCCTGTTTATAATGAAAAATAAGAAATTTGGTAATCTTAGAAATATAACAATTCGTAGATGAAACATTTGCTTAACATGTTTGTCTTTCAAACCATATATGTTTTCGGATGCTGTAAAAAGTAATGGTAAGAAATGACAGAAAACGATTATAATTCTGATTTGAACAAGCTTTTTTTTTGGTCGGAGAGAGGAGACAATTGTCTCCTCCAATTTATTCATAACTTAAAAAAGAAACGTTACATAAGCATATTTTGTGCGCTTGTCACTCCAGAAACATCATCCATAGAAATTGAAGAAGCTCCTCAGGTGGAGTCTCAAACATAGTAATACCTAAAGGTAGAGAAAAAGCATAGTTAGCTAGCCCATCTGCAAGACAGTTAGTCTCCCTATACACGTGCGATATACGGACTATCCAGTCCCTCGATAAGAAGGCATAGCCGTACCAGGAATGACAGAGGATGATTCTCGCTATCCCTCCTGTCAGGAAACCCACCACTATCTTCAAATCCACATCAAGTTCCAACCGACTGATATGCTGATTTCATGCCAAATACAACCTGTAGTAAACTCCCCATAGCTCCGCAAGATGCACATAACATATACCAATGTTAAGAGCAAATCCCCCGCACCACTCCCCTTCTCCATTCCGTATGACTCCCCCTGCGGTAGCTAGGCCCGGGTTACCGCGAGAAGCCCCATCAGTATTAAGTTTGAGCCAGCCCACCCTTGGAGGTATCCACGCTATTAGACGCTCCACTCGTCCTATTCTTTGTGTCGTGCCTCGCACACAGATATGAGCCGTAACTACTTCTTTAGCCAACTCTTTAATGAACTTTACCCTATCTCGGCATTTTCGATTGGTCCCAAATATATAACCACACCCCCATTTCCATCCCCACCAGATTTGAACAAGATCACACATATATATGGCAATACAATAAATAATATTTATGCTAAAAGTATTAAATTAAATTAGAACAATGAAAAAGAAATGTAAATTAGTTAGTCACTTATAAACATTTTAAAATCAAAATAATATCCTACATCTTAAAGTATTTTTATAATTTTCATCATTTTTTTTATGTTTTTCGGTTTTTGTCAATTTTGTATTCAAAATTCATAGATTTATAGAGATATGTAGTTGTTTAAACAAAAACAAACACAAAAATAATTTTTTTTTAACAATTCTAAGTTTTAACCGATTAGGTTGAAATCGCGACGGTCACAAACCCTAAACGCTTATATTCCGGCCAAGCAACCGTGAAACTGATAACATATTTGAAGGTACACTTCTTATCGCATTAGTCAACGGTTATTAACAAGTAAACAAATCGTAGGTTTTTTGGTCCTCGTCCAATCAAATTAAGTGGGGAAGTGGTTGTGTTTACCTAAAATAATAAATAAATAAAAGTGGAGCAAAANGAGTTAGTTAAGCCACATTTTGAGATTTATGCTCCATGTTCTTCACCTTTTCTTTCCACCACGAACCATGGGTTAGGAGGAAAGGGTGAGGAAAGAATTCATTCCAAACACCATAGATGAGTCTAGTTTTGCTTCTCAAGGGTTAGAGAAAGCACACAATGTGTAGATCTATGTTTTCTAAAACCAAAGTTTAAATCTTGATTCTTCTTAAGCGTGATCCCCAACCCTGAATCCTTCTTTAGTCTCTGAAAACTTAGAATCATCATTTCTTAGCTCTAAAGTTTGAATCTTTGTCTTAGCTTCTTAAATAGTCTTTTTAACTTATTGCTTTCATTAAGGTTTCTCAATTCATAAAGTTTGGTTCTTGCTTTCTTTAGTATTTTAGAAATTCCTTAAGGTCTCTTTTAGTAGTCTAGTGATCGTTTTAGGGTCATTAGATTTCATTTTATAGTTTTTAAAATTAGTCTTTGATTTCTAGAAATTGTCTAGTTTGTCTGGTTCTAGCTTTTGATTTTATAAAACTAGTAGTTGTCTCGTTTAAATTCCTAGGAGTATTATACTAGTTAGATAACTCCCTAGTTGGGATTTTAAAATAGTTTTCGAAGCCTTATAATAGTCCCAAGTAGTTTATTTCAATTTGTTCCCCCATTTAACCCGAATCTGCTTAGCTTTATTTTAGCCTCATGTATTCTTGGTACCTTTCACAACCCGAAGTTGGATTGATAACCTGAAGTATTGCAATGACATGACCATGCTTTAGGGTTGATTAAAAGCTGAAAAAGCTTGGTTATCAAATGGCGCCGTTGCCAAGTTTGGGTCTTGTTTGAAAGTATTAAGATTTTGAGCTTAGTAGAGACTAAGCTTTTGTTTTGAATTTGGTTACTGATTTTCTACTTTGTGTATTGTGTTTTTCAGGTACATGAACTTGAGGTCTAGTGGTGATAACAACTTGATTCACTATCTAAACAACATTCATCAACTTGGAGGTGCAAGACATAGAAGAGAAAGAGAACAAGCGCTTGTGCAAGAGTTTGTTCAAGAGGCTGAACAAGAGATCATGGCTGACCTAGACCAGGCTGAGGCACCACTGATACGGGTCAGGTTTTACCCAAATAAAACTACTGCAAGTGCACAGCAAATGCAATCGTAGTATAATGGGTATCGAATCCCAAGGGAAGTAGATGCTACACTAAGGTTTCTAAATTCAGATTATGCTAGGTCGAATAATAAGAAAGTAAACTAAAGCAAGAAATAAACTAGTAATCACGAAATAGGTTCTTAAAATCAGGGAACGAAACGCTAAGTTCAGGGAAATTCTCAGGTGAATCCTAATTGTAGATCTAGATAGAATGTTAGGAATTATGAAGAACTGTTCTTGAACTCGAAACACTAATGTAAAATCAACCAACTCTCGCTGCGAAGATTATCTATGTCTAAACCCTAGAATTCCAAATCTCTTTGCAAATCCTATCGATTCAAACAAGCATTAAAGTTCATGTTCGATTGTTCACAAAACCCTAAACCAAATCTCGTTGTGAATAGGTATTTTGCTCATCTAACATTAGTTCAGGCAATTAATAATACTCTAGCATCTATTAATTAACCTAAGATCAGATTCTAGGTCATGAAGCTAGAATAAGCGTTAAACACAATTTCAGATGAAGAACTCTAATGATTTTATCCTAACAATTTAATTCGACCTAACAATTCATCAATCACCTTTGAAAAACCCTAAACCTAACTAGCAAACTACTCAGACATG
>JAHZTW010000006.1:34597557-34637897 GCA_020283515.1 Alliaria petiolata
TGTCTCTAGCTTGACTCCCTCATTGTACCTGAAAGAGAAACAAAATAAAACGAAAATCAGATTTGAAATAAATGCTTAGTCTAAGCAAGAACTCAATCTCAAATGCATTAAAACAATCCCAAGCAGCAACGGCGCCAATTGATGCAAAGGGTTTTTAGACTTCTGGTCAATCCTCAAACACACATGTCATTGTAGTATTTGAGGTGTCAATCCACTTGGGAAGCTAATGACACTTGAGATATAGAGAACTATGCTAAGCTAAGCTAATAGAGAAGGGATGTTTTCTAACAACCTAGAGACAAACAGAAAATAAGAGAAAGCAAATAAAGAGCAAAAGCTAACACAACCTAAACAAAGACTTAAAAAGGAAGAAAGCTAGACAAGGAAAAACTAGACACAAGCTTGGACATAAAATAAACTAATGACAAAAGTGGTTCTTAGGATGAGATATTTGATATGTTTGATGCACATGGGCGATCAATGATGGCTTATAAACAACATCTAGACCTTGGGTCCTAGATGGTAATCCTTAGGCATAGGGTTTCTAATCAAGACTAATCCACTTTCGTGATAGAAGTCACTTTGCTAACTCACAACCTAACCTCGCTCTCGCGTAGTGATCCATGAGAATAGCAAGCAAGAATACCCAACCCTATAAAGCCGAAACCCCCCTAGACAGATGGTTAGTCTTAATCTAGGATAGGTAGATCTCTTGTTTATGGGTTTGGCTAAGCAAGCATGTGGTGTTTATGTCAAGCCGCCTATAGTCTTTAGACTAGTTGATCAAGCTAGACTAAGCATAGAGATCAATAAACAAGAAAGGATTAAGATCATTAAATGCATAAGCATTAAGATCTATCACCATGAATCTTTCACATCCTAATAACCACGAAATCTACTCCCTTTTCATGTGTTTAACCTCTAGATCCATGAGGAAATAAAAGCTAAACAATGTTAGAGAGAGATCAATGACATAAAAAAATAAAATAAAGGCAAAGGCTTTACCAAGAAATGCTAAAGAACAAGTCTTGGTTAAGCATAAACAAAAAATAAAAGTTCTTGAACTCAAGAACAAAGTAAAAGCATAAACTTAAATCCTAATAATGCATAACCACAAAATCTATTGAAGAACATGTGGCTAAGAAATATTAGAAAGCAATAACAAGAAGAAATAAATTAAGAGAAGTGCAAAAATTAAATTAAAATAAAAAGTATTTACATGGTTCTTGAAAATAAAAAGAGAACTAAGCAAAAACTAAAAATGTCTAAAAGGAAAAGAGGGAAGAGAGGGATTTCGTTTTGGGGTTGCTAGGGTATTTATAGATGAGCCACAAAAACCCTAGTGACCCTTATCCACAAAAATGGGATCCAAGGATAAAAGCAAACTTCTTTGGACTCTTGTGCTCTTTTGGACTTATGCTGCAACGGCTTCATGTTGATCGGGCACAAGTCGTTATGCTTGCCCGTTATACGCTAGCTTGCCGAGCTGGCCAGACCGATGCTCACTCTTTCCGTAGTAACTTCTGAACTGCCGATCGTAATGACTTGTTACTTCCACCAGACGAAAGCTAACTCGATCCTCTACAAATCGTGTGAAGACATCAGAAGCTGAATCGAGCCAGAAGACCTTCGTCCGAACTGATCTTTCCACAATGGGTTATCCATTTCGGTTTAGTTGATTGATCTTGAAGCAACGTCTTGCTTCATATCAGGATGAGGTCGTTGTGGCTGACCGTGGTGGCTGTAGAAGTCTTTTCTTTTGTTTCTTCTTGCCTTAGCTGCTCATTAGTTCTTCTCCCAAACTCCATAGAACCTCCACATGCTCCAAAAGTACCTGCCAAGTACTCCAAACATGCAAAATATGCAATGCCTATCCTAAAACTAATATGAATGGAAATGGGACAAAAACTAATGAATAAATGCATAAAAGAGAGCAAAACCTATACTAAATGCATGCTAAAAAGGTGTAAAATATGAAGTTATCAGGTTATCAATCTAAGGTGTTCCAAGAATCAATCTTTGATGTCAATCAATCACAATATAAGCTAATCCCTAGGCTTAGAACTCAAAAGCAAGACTAATCCACTTTCATAGCACTAATCCCTTCATTAAACATCCTAATCAAGAACTAACTCTCATTAGTGAAAAGGAAGCTAACAAGCATTATGAAACAGTTCTAAAATGCCAATAAACACCCTAGACAATCACTTCCATGAGCTAGGAATATAAATCCCTTGTATAGTGAACAGTGGACGAACCGGGTCAACCCGGAACAAACTGGGTATTGACCCGGTTTAAGGCTGAAATCGGGCAGCGTATCGAGCTTGCTAGGTCGACATGCAGCTCGATACACTGCTAAAAGTTTTCTTCAAGGACTGTGTCGAGCTTAGCAGTCCGACACAAATGCCTGATACACTCCTTCCAAAACTCCGGGTGGGCATTGTATCGACCTTAGTAGGTCGATACAAACGTCTGACACGCTGTTCCATTTCTCCGGATGAACCTTGTATCGACTTACTAGTAAGTCGGTACAAACGTCCGATACGCTCCTTTCGTCCTTCCTGGCGGGCCATATCGACTTTGGTAGCTCGACACTGATATACTCATATATTTCATACATTTAGCTTGCATTTAGGACATAATTGCATTCATATTGCATTCATACTTAGAGAAATTGTAGCTTTTGTCTCATTTTAGGTCCTAAGGCACTTTGCATTAGCATTTGCATATTTCTTGCATTCTTGCATCATATCCAGGTTGTTTTGGATACACAGGAACTATGGAGGGTGCGTGGACATGCTAAGGATCACAAAGGAGCCAATGGACACTTGGGAAGACTCGGCCATGAAGCAAAGGCACCGAGATCGACCAGAAAATCGAGTCACTGGGTCGTTTCAAGGAAGAAGATCGAGGTTAAAAATCGACCAAGATGATCGAACGCGAGTACGGACGCGGAAGAAGAACGAGGACCGGATCGAGGTCTCGACTCGATCTACCCGACCAGATCGACCCCAACGATCGAGTGAAAAGGGCGTTCTACGCGCAAGATCGAGTAGAGAGATCGACAACTGAGGTCGATCTCTAGCCTTATCCGGACAGCTCACACTTTGGAGTTTAGTGAGGGGACCATTTCCCTTTTGGTATAAAAGGACCTTGACCTATTTTTGGCAAAGGGATCCGAAATTTACGTTTTGTCTCCTCCTTCTTTGAGAAAAACCGCCATTGTTAGTCTTTTAAGCTTTTCTTTTTTATGAAAACTTTAATCTTTCTTTAATCTTAAGTACTTGTCTTAATTTATTTTGCTTAGTCTTTTAATCATGTTTAGCTTTTATTCCTCTACGTTTTTACACGCTTAGTGAGTAATCCCTCAAAGGGTTTACGGTTGGGGTGATTAAGAGGGGTTTAAAGGTTTAAGCTTTGGTCTTTTCTTGTTCTTAACGCATTCTCTTCTTGGATTTGGGCGTTTAAAGCTCAGAGGATCTTGAGAAATGCCTCTTAGATCTCAGGGATTTCCTTGTCCTAGAATGATTTAGGAGATCCCTTAAATCCAAATCCAAGAGGCTAACTCATCCTTTCCCAAACGTCATGGATGCTTAGGGAGTTAGTTAAGCCACATTTTGAAATTTATGCTCCATGTTCTTCACCTTTTCTTTCCACCACGAACCATGGGTTAGGAGGAAAGGGTGAGGAAAGGATTCATTCCAAACACCACGGATGAGTCTAGTTTTGCTTCTCAAGGCTTAGAGAAAGCACAAAATGTGTAGATCTACGTTTTCTAAAACCAAAGTTTAAATCTTGAACCTCGTTAAGCGTGATCCCCAACCCTGAATCCTTCTTTAGTCTCTGAAAACTTAGAATCATCATTTCTTAGCTCTAAAGTTTGAATCTTTGTCTTAACTTCTTAAAGATAGTCTTTTTAACTTATTGCTTTCATTAAGGTTTCTAAATTCATAAAGTTTGGTTCTTGCTTGCTTTAGTATTTTAGAAATTCCTTAAGGTCTCTTTTAGTAGTCTAGTGATCGTTTTAGGGGCATTAGATTTCATTTTATAGTTTTTAAAATTAATCTTTGATTTCTAGAAATTGTCTAGTTTGTCTGGTTCTAGCTTTTGATTTTATAAAACTAGTAGTTGTCTCGTTTAAATTCCTAGGAGTCTTCTCCTAGTTTTTTAACTCCTTAGTCGGGATTTTAAAATAGTTTTTGAAGCCATATAATAGTCCCAAGTAGTATATTTCAATTTGTTCCCCCATTTAACCCGAATCTGCTTAGCTTTACTTTAGGCTCATGTATTCTTGGTACCTTTCACAACCCGAAGTTGGATTGATAACCTGAAGTATTGCAATGACATGACCATGCTTTAGGGTTGATTAAAAGCTGAAAAAGCTTGGTTATCAAATGGCGCAGTTGCCAAGTTTGGGTCTTGTTTGAAAGTATTAAGATTTTGAGCTTAGTAGAGACTAAGCTTTTGTTTTGAATTTGGTTACTGGTTTTCTACTTTGTGTATTGTGTTTTTCAGGTACATGAACTTGAGGTCTAGTGGTGATAACAACTTGATTCACTATCTAGACAACATTCATCAACTTTGAGGTGCAAGACATAGAAGAGAAAGAGAACAAGCGCTTGTGCAAGAGTTTGTTCAAGAGGCTTAACAAGAGGTCATGGCTGACCAAGACCAGGCTGAGGTACCACCTCACAATGCTGCTGGAAGGGGTAATGGTAACCCCAACCATGCTGCAAGAGCACCACTTATCATTGGAGCGGGTGATGCTCCAAACACTCATCACAACTGTTTTGGCATCACTCCTCCTCCGGTCCAAAACAACAACTTTGAGATAAAGCCAGGCTTTGTCTCAATGGTGCAAAACAGCAAGTTCCACGGGCTGTCAATGGAGGACCCACTCGAGCATCTTGACAACTTCGAACAAGTATGTGGTATAATCAAGATCAACGGTATATCGGAGGATAGCTTCAAGCTGCGGCTTTTCCCTTTCTCTCTTGGGGACAAGGCTCGGCATTGGGAGAAGATTCTTCCCCAAGGCACCATCACCACATGGGCAGATTGTAAGAAGGCATTTCTCTCCAAGTTCTTCTCAAGTTCAAGAACGGCTCGGCTGAGGAATGAAATAAGCGGTTTTGCACAAAGGCACAATGAGACCTTTAGTGAAGCAATGGAATGGTTCAAGGACTATACCATTCAATGTCCTCACCACGGCTTCACTGAGGAGACTCTCTTGAGCACAATATACCGTGGGGCCTTGCCAAAAATCAGGTTGTTACTTGACACGGCGAGCAAAGGAAACTTTCTTGGACAAGAAGTTCAAGCGGGTATGGAGTTGATTGAAAACTTGGCCTTGAGTGATGGAAACTACTCTGAAGACTATGACCGAGCACCAAGAGGTCATGAGCTAGAGTCCCACAAGAAGGAGCTGAAGTCACTCCATGAGAAAATCGACAAGATGATGCTTGCTAGGCAAAAACAAGTCCACTTTGTTGGTGAAACCTCAGATTTGTTTCAAGAAGGGAATGAAGAGGAGTTTGAGAAAGCAAATTGGGTTAATGGCCAAGACTATACAAAGCAACAAGGCTATGTCCCAAGGTACCAAGGGCAAGGCAACAACAACTTGTCTTACCGAAGTACCAATGTGGAGAATCCAAAGGACCAAGTGTACCCTCTACAACAAGTCAACCAAGGAAAACCTTTTGATCCTTACAATAAAGGTGGTTTTGTGCAAAACCAAGGCTACCAAGGTCAAAGACAAGGCAACTACCAAGGTCAACAACAGCAAGGGAACAAGACTTATCCCCCTGGTTTCGTGCCACAGCAGCAACAAGTCCAAACTCAAGACCCGGTCCAAGCTATGTTCCAACAATTGCTTCAAGGGCAAGCTTCTCACAGCCAAAAATTTGTTGAAATAAACAATCAGATGGACTCTTTTTTCACTGAGGTATCTACACAGATCACCAACATCAACAACAAACTTCGTCAGTTAGAAAAACGAAAAGCCAGTTCAAGCGGCCAAGCTAGCTTACCCGGCAAGTGTGAGACAAACCCTAAGGAGTATGCGAATGTGATTACACTTAGGAGTGCACCAAAGTCTACTGCTAGATTCAATGAGGACATTGAGGTTCAAGAGGGGGAGAGTAATCTCTCAAATGATCAAGAGATCACCTTTGACAATGTCTACATAGAGCGGCCAAGAAAGGGCAAGGAAGCGGTTTTGGTGAAACCGGTGGAGGAAACTATCAAGGAAAAAGAAACTTTCATTCCTCCACCCTACAAACCTAAGCTCCCCTTCCCTGGACGTTTCAAGAAGCAGCTGATTGAGAAGCAAAAGGCTTTGCTCGAGAAGCACTTGAGGAACGTCGAGCTAAAATTGCCATTGCTCGATTGTTTGGCTATGGTTCCTAAGTACGCAAGGTTCTTGAAGGACACACTCGTCAAAAGAGTCAAAGAGGATGAAGATGGCACGGTATTGAGTCAGGAATGCAAGGCCATCAGACACAGAAAGATAGCTCCAAAGAAGCTCGGTGACCCCGGCTCTTTTACACTGTCGTGCGCTATAAGGGATTTGAAGTTTGAGGACATCCTTTGTGATTTGGGGGCGAGTATTAACCTTATGGCGTACTCCATTGCGAAGAAGCTGGGTCTCACTGATTTTAAGGACAGCCACATATCCCTAGTCCTTGCCGATAGGAGCATTGGGCTGCCGAAAGGGGTCCTTGAAGACCTCCCTTTGAAGATGAACAATGTCACCATCCCCACTGACTTTGTTGTCTTGGAAATGGATGAGGAGGACGAAAATCCTCTTGTATTGGGGAGGCCATTTTTGGCTACTGCTGGAGCCATCATCGACGTGAAGCACGGAAAGATCTCTCTTCACTTGGGCAAGGGTGCAAGGTTCAAGTTCACCATCAAGGATGGCGTGAGAAAGCCCACGATAAACGGTCAAATTTTTCAAGTAGCCATCACAGATGAGCTAAGTCCACGCGAGGAGGAAGATGCCCTCGTAGAAAAAAGAGGTCGTGCTGAGAGGGAAGACCACGTGGGAACCAATTCAGTGAAGAAGAAAGAGCAAACCGTTGCCTTGATTGGCAAGGATGCGGGAAAACGAAAGAATTCTTGCTTCTCGGTTTCAACAAGGAAAGCCGCTCACTTGGAAGACGGGGTTAAGGCTGGAGAGGAACCTTATGGAGAGGCTTTACTAGCCCTGTTTGGTTGTAAAGAAGAAGAAGGTCACCCGGAGATAGCACCAAGGGAAAGAAAAAGGAAAGAGAACATTCTCAAGGTTCTCTTCAAGACCGATAAGGAGGCACCCAGCTATGGTCGCACCCAACCTGAGAGCGTCCTGAGCTTGCATCCATTGGAACTCAAGGATGACTCCATTATCTGCAAGGTGAAGAGAAATTGTAGCTTTTGTCTCATTTTAGGTCCTAAGGCACTTTGCATTAGCATTTGCATATTTCTTGCATTCTTGCATCATATTCAGGTGGTTTTGGATACACTGGAACTATGGAGGGTGCGTGGACATGCTAAGGATCACAAAGGAGCCAATGGACACTTGGGAAGACTCGGCCATGAAGCAAAGGCACCGAGATCGACCACAAGATCGAGTCACTGAGTCGTACCAAGGAGGAAGATCGACCAAGATGATCGAACGCGAGTACGGAAGCGGAAGAAGAACGAGGACCAGATCAAGGTCTCGACTCGATCTACCCGACCAGATCGACCCCAACGATCGAGTGAAAAGGGCGTTCTACGGGCAAGATCGAATGGAGAGATCGACAACTGAGGTCGATATCTAGCCTTATCCGGACAGCTCACACTTTGGAGTTTAGTGAGGGGACCATTTTCCTTTTGGTATAAAAAGACCTTGACCTATTTTTGGCAAAGGATCCGAAATTTACGTTTTGTCTCCTCCTTCTTTGAGCAAAACCGCCATTGTTAGTCTTTTAAGCTTTTCTTGTTTATGTAAACCTTAATCTTTCTTTAATCTTAAGTACTTATCTTAATTTCTTTTGCTTAGTCTTTTAATCATGTTTAGCTTTTATTCCTCTACGTTTTTACATGCTTTAATCATGCTTAGTGAGTAATCCCTCAAAGGGTTTACGGTTGGGGTGATTAAGAGGGGTTTAAGGGTTTAAGCTTTGGTCTTTTCTTGTTCTTAACTCATTCTCTTCTTGGATTTGAGCGTTTATAGCTCAGAGGATCTTGAGAAACACCTCTTAGATCTCAGGGATTTCCTTGTCCTAGAATGATTTAGGAGATCCCTTAAATCCAAATCCAAGAGGCTAACTCATCCTTTCCCAAACGCCATGGATGCTTAGGGAGTTAGTTAAGCCACATTTTGAGATTTATGCTCCATGTTCTTCACCTTTTCTTTCCACCACGAACCATGGGTTAGGAGGAAAGGGTGAGGAAAGGATTCATTGCAAACACCATGGATGAGTCTAGTTTTGCTTCTCAAGGCTTAGAGAAAGCACAAAATATGTAGATCTATGTTTTCTAAAACCAAAGTTTAAATCTTGAACCTCGTTAAGCGTGATCCCCAACCCTGAATCCTTCTTTAGTCTCTGAAAACTTAGAATCATCATTTCTTAGCTCTAAAGTTTGAATCTTTGTCTTAACTTCTTAAAGATAGTCTTTTTAACTTATTGCTTTCATTAAGGTTTCTAAATTCATAAAGTTTGGTTCTTGCTTGCTTTAGTATTTTAGAAATTCCTTAAGGTCTCTTTTAGTAGTCTAGTGATCGTTTTAGGGGCATTAGATTTCATTTTATAGTTTTTAAAATTAGTCTTTGATTTATAGAAATTGTCTAGTTTGTCTGGTTCTAGCTTTTGATTTTATAAAACTAGTAGTTGTCTCGTTTAAATTCCTAGGAGTCTTCTGCTAGTTAGTTAACTCCCTAGTCGGGATTTTAAAATGGTTTTTGAAGCCTTATAATAGTCCCAAGTAGTTTATTTCAATTTGTTCCCCATTTAATCCGAATCTGCTTAGCTTTACTTTAGGCTTATGTATTCTTGGTACCTTTCACAACCCGAAGTTGGATTGATAACCTGAAGTATTGCAATGACATGACCATGCTTTAGGGTTGATTAAAAGCTGAAAAAGCTTGGTTATCAGACACCAAGGTCGATACACTTCTAAAACTTGTCTGCATCTTTTTTGACCATCTTCTCTTCTTCCTCGTCATCCATCACTCCATAAGGCCCTCCAAGCCTTCAAAGTACCTAATAAAGACTCCATATGTACAAATATGTAACAACCTAAGCTAAAACTAACTAAACTCTAATATGGATGTAAATTGGACTAAAAGTGGCTAAATGAATGCATATGTGACATGGTCAAAGTTTTACCCAAATAAACAACACTACAAGTGCACAGCAATGCAGTTGAAGTATAAGGGGTTATCGAATCCCAAAGGAAGTAGATGCTACACTATGAATTCTAGGTTCGAATTATGCTAGATTAAATCAAATAAAAGTAAAACGAAGCAATGAAATAAATGAGTATCACGAAAATATGTTCTTAAAGTTCAGGAGACTAAGGCGCTAGACAAGGGTAATTCTCAGGTTGAATCCAAGAATGTAGAATTTAACTGCTAGGGATTTATTAAAAACCGTGTAGAACTCGAAACACCAATTTAAAACCAATCAACTTTCGTTGCAGAAGTTATCTATGCCTAAATTGTAGAATTCCAAATCTCTTTGTAAATTCAAACAACTAAGGCAAGCATTAAAAAACAGGTTCGATTGTTCACAAAATCCCTAAACCAAATCTCTTTGTGAATAGGTATTTTTCTCATCTATGATTAGTTCAAGTTACTAATAATGCTCTCGCATCTATTAAATAACCTAAGGTTTGATTTCTAAGTGATCAATTAAGAAATCAAGTTAAGCACAAATCAAGATGAAGATCCAATTGATTTCCCTAAAAGAAATAATGATTCTACAAACTCTTCATCAACCCTAAATCACCCTAACCTAACTAGCAAACTTCTAAGACATGGAGATGAAAACACAAATCATGACTGAAATAAATTGCATAAAATAAGAAAAGAGAATGATACAGGGGTTCGAAATCTTCTCAGAAGAGTATATAATTGTCTCCCCAAAAGCTCAGGATCAATCTCTCTCTAAATCTCAAAAACAGAAAATAAGAATAATAAGTTGGTGGCTAAACAATGCCTTAAAAACTTGTATTTATAGGCAAACTCGTGTCAAGGGCAATTTTGTAAATACGGAGAACTTCAGCTGATTTCCTTTTCCTTGTGGAAGTCCGTGAAACTTGGTCGGCTTAATTGGTGTCGATCAACACCAAGGGTCATTGTCAATCGACACCCTTCGTGTATTTCTGCTCCGACTTCATCACTTCACAGCTTCTTCCAGAATGCTCCAAAAAGTTCTAGAACCTCCAACTTTGCTCCAAACGTAGTCCAACCTGTAAAGACTCTAATAGGACTCTAAAAATACCAAAAGACTCTATAAAAACACTTATATCATGGTCCAAAAACCGGTAAAAACCATGATATATCAACTCCTCCAGACTTAGCTTTTGCTTGCCCTCAAGCAAAACAAAAACCAAGTATAGAGTTGAGGTTTGAAAACAGAAATATCCAGCTAACCTTCAGAACGCCACATCGAACAAACACTCTTGAAACCACATACCATTGAGCCAACCGTAGGTAGTATTTCAGTATACTTACCACAAGTTTAGCAATCTCCCAAATCAAGCTCAAATCCCTTTTGCTTTCAAAATTTCGAACTCAAACAACAGTATTTGATCAAAGGACTTACAGATTCTTTTCCTTCCTTAGTGCCTGAACAAGACATTCCTTCTACAGCTCCTCTATTTTCTCTTCCCTTAGTCAACTGCTGCCCATTTTCAGGGTGTTCTAAGATCTTTTCATTGACTTTTCTCATTCTTTTGAAGTCTTGGAACAGTGCTGCTCTTTACTTGTGTTCCTTGTGAGGAGACAAGTTCATGAGCTCTCACTAATATTGTTCCTTGTGAGGAGACAGGCTCATGAGGATCTTTGCACTATTCCTTTAACTTAGACTCATTTCTTCTTTCTTTTCTTTTCTAAAGGGAAGATCAAGGAGAGACTGTAGTGCTCTTATCTTGCCAGTGCTGAAAGAGGAATCAAGTCCAATGAATACCAAGCTCTAAGCAGGAATCTGAACTCTCTTTGTTAGACTGATCCACTTGCAGCTTTCTACCTAGTAAAACCTGCAATCAACTGCTATGGCAATGGTCCTTCAAGTGTCAATGTTCTGTGGTTAGTTCCAAGAAAAACTGAAAGTTTCAACTGATTTTGACTCAATAAAACAAATTTTTGACTGACTCAATTGACTCAAAACAAAACACAAAGACAGTAATCACTTCCCCTAGACTTAAACAACACTGTCCCCAGTGTTATCAAGCCCGAAGTTGGCTAAAAGAAAGATTAGAAACGACAGAAAAGAGTAGATAGAAGACTTACCTTCGTCTGCGCGGGGTGTCGATCGACACTAGTCTGTGTTGAGTCCAATGTCGCCTTTTTTCAACTGACTGAAACTAGGATTTATAAAACTAAGACAAAAAAAAAAGAACGTACCTAACAGTGGGTTGCCTTCCACTCAGCGCTTCTTTTAAGTCATTAGCTTGACGTTTGCAGGTGGGTTCAGATGGAAGGTGCATTAACCAGAGACACAATGTGTCCTTCTGGCTTCTCAGCTTCAACCCAATAATGCTTCAACCTTTTTCTATTCACAGTGAACTCTTCTCCTTTGGAGTTTGTTAAGACCACATCTCCATATGGTCTGACCTCTTTGATGGTGAAGGGACCTGACCAACGTGAACGCAATTTTCCAGGAAACAATTGTAAACGAGAGTTATTTAGAAGTACCTGGTCATTTGGTTCGAAGTTTCTGGAGATGATCTTCTTATCATGATATGCCTTTGTGCGCTCCTTGTAGATCTTCGAATTCTCATAGGCATGATAGCGAAGCTCATCCAGCTCATTGAGTTGCACTAGGCGATTTTCTGCAGCAGGCTTCAAGTCAAAATTCATCTTCTTGATAGCCCAAGCTGCTTTGTATTACAATTCCACTGGAAGGTGGCAAGCTTTGCCATAAAGTAGCTGGAATGGTGTAGTCCCAAGTGGCGTTTTGTAGGCAGTCATGTAGGCCCAAAGTGCATCATCCAATTTCGCAGCCCAATCATTCCTTGTCTTGCCTACAGTCTTCTCCAGGATTTGCTTGATCTGTCTGTTGGAGACTTCAACTTCTCAATAAGGAGTAGCCACACGATGTTGAACACCATGCTTCTTCAACAACTTGTTGAATACCTTGTTAATAAAGTGAGAACCACCATCACTTATAACAATCCGAGGCACTCCAAATCTTGGGAAAATGATGGTTCGAAACAGCTTGAGAACCACTGCAGCATCATTGTCTTACTAGCAATCGCTTCCACCCACTTAGATACATAGTCCACAGCAACCAATATGTACTTCTTCCCAAAAGATGAGCGAAAAGGACCCATGAAGTCAATGCTCCAGCAATCAAAGACTTCAACTTCAAGGATGAAGCTTTGTGGCATCTCATGTCTCTTGCTGATCTTCCCCCTTCTTTGACAAACATCACATTGAGTGATGAACAACTGTGCATCCTTGAACATAGTAGGCCACCAGAAGCTTGCTTGTAAAACATTGGACACTGTCTTGAAGGTTGCGAAATGCCCAGCATACTCTGAACCATGGCAGTGAAACAGCACATCTCGAACTTCGCTCTCTGCTATGCATCTTCTGTAAATATTGTCTGAACAATGCTTGTACAAATTAGGCTCATCCCAATAATACCTCCTTTGCTCTCTCATGAACTTCTTCTTCTCATATTTCTTAAGATGTTTTGGCTCGATATCAGCAGCCAGGAAGTTCACAATATCAGCATACCACGGCCTATTTGAATCAGAACCAGCAAAAATTTGTTGCTGAAACACCTCGTTCAAGAGCTTATGAAGTATTGCTGCAGTCTGCGACGGGCGATGATCGACACTAAGGGTGGTGTCAATCGACACTCGTGATTTTTGTCGCGAGCTCGAATCGATCAGAAGTGTGTCGCGATTTTTCCCAAATTCTGCAGAGAGGGTGTCGATCGACACCCGCCTGGTGTCGATCGACACTAGGCTTTTCTCTGAAGAAAATTGCAGATTTTCCAAACTCATGGCTTAAAAACAGGATTCAATCAGGTAGACATTCTCTCCAGGCAGGAAATCATCAATTGGAACGTCATCCTCGACCCTGATCTTTGATAAGTGATCAGCTACTCCATTCTCAACTCCCTTCTTGTCTTTAACTTCTATGTCAAACTCTTGAAGAAACAAAATCCATCTCAACAACCTTTGTTTTGCATCCTTCTTCTGCATCAAGTACTTCAATGCAGAATGATCAGTGTGAACAATCACCTTAGAACCAACAAGGTACTGTCGAAACTTCTGAAAGGCAAACACCACAACCAACAATTCCTTCTCAGTAGTTGCATAATTCCTTTGAGCATCATCCAACGTTCGGCTGGCATAATAGATGGCGTGAAGCTTATTGTCTTTCTTTAATCCCAAAACCGCGCCTACTGCGAAATCGCTGGCATCACACATTACCTCGAAAGGTAAACTCCAGTCTGGAGGTTGCACAACAGGAGCACTGACTAGAGCTTGTTTGATCTGCTTGAAGGCTGAAAGGCATTCTTCAGAGAACTTAAACTTGACATCTTTGCAGAGAAGAGCAGTGAGTGGTCTTGCAATCTTGCTGAAATCCTTGATGAATCTTCTGTAGAACCCAGCATGTCCTAGAAAACTCCTCACTGATTTCACAGAATCAGGTGCTTGCAAGCTTGTCATCACTTCAATCTTGGCGCGATCTACTGCGATCCCTTCTGCTGAAACTTTGTGTCCAAGTACAATGCCATCTCTAACCATGAAGTGGCACTTTTTCCAGTTCAGAACCAAGTGCTTCTCTTCACATCGTTGCAACACAGCACACAAGTTCTACAAGCAGTCTTTTAAAGATGACCCATAAACAGAAAAGTCATCCATAAAGACCTTCATAAACTTCTCAATCATGTCTGTGAAGATAGACATCATGCATCTTTGGAAGGTCGCAGGAGCATTACAAAGTCCAAATGGCATTCTACGATATGCAAATGTACCATAAGGACATGTAAACATGGTCTTATCTTGATCGTCTGGATGGATAGGAATCAGGAAGAACCCCGAATAGCCATCCAGGAAGCAGTAGTAAGGATGATTCGCCAATCTTTCCAGCATCGGATCAATGAATGGCAATGGAAAATCATCCTTCCTGGTTGCAGCATTCAGCTTCCTGTAGTCTATGCACATCCTGTGTCCAGTCACAGTCCTTGTAGGAATCAGCTCGTCCTTCTCATTCTCACCACTGTGACTCCTCCTTTCTTAGGAACCACATGAACTGGACTGACCCAAGCACTGTCTGAAATGGGATAGATGATCCCAGCTTCCAAGAGCTTCATGATCTCCTTCTTGACAACTTCCTTCAGGTTTGGATTCAGCCTCCTTTGATGTTAAATTGATGACTTTGTCTCATCCTCAAGGTGAATCCTATGCATGCACAAGTCTGGCGAGATACCTAAAATGTCATCAAGAGAATAGCCAAGAGCTTTGCGAAATCTGCGCAGCTTTCTTAGCAATACAATGAGCTCTGCATTGTTCAAAGAAGCATTCACAATGACAGGATAAGTTGAGTTTGGTCCAAGAAAAGCGTACCTTAGCCCGGCAGGGAGCTGTTTTAGCTCAACTTTTGGAGCTTTACCCTCACTCCAGTCGCCTAGTGTCGCGGCCTTTGCGAACATGCTGACTAGTTCCTCTTGTGCGACCAGCTGCAGGACTTGCTCACTTGCATCCATCATCTTTGTGTAACCTGCAGCCTCATTGTCTAAACACTTCGCTTCTGTTGTAGACGTCGTCAAAGCTCTTTCTAGAGGGTCTGTCGGATTGTCCCCTTGAAAGATCTCCTGCGCAAGGTTGGTGAGGGAGTCCATATAGAATGTATGTCCATCGATCGTTGGCCTTTTCATCAGCTTCTCCATGTCAAAATTCATCACCAAGTCACCAACATTCAGTGCAATTCTTCCCTACCTTACATCAATGATTGCCCCAGCTGTTTGATGCGGTGGAGTTTGTTACTTCAAGTTTTACCCCTAAGATAGCTGCAAGTGCACAATAATAACACAGTAGTATATTAAGGGATCTAATCCACATAGATTGTTGTTTGCGAAAGTCCTAGGATTTCTAACTTCTTTAAACCAAAAGGGAACTTGGGGGCGTTGTGTGTCACGGTTTGCAGTGGTAAAATCAAGCAGCATAAGAGAATTAAACGGTTGTAAATCAATGAATAAAAGGTGTTGGGTTCAGGGGTGTTTTCCGGGGTTCATGGATCGGATCTAACAAGCAATAGGATAGGTTTCTAAATGATTTAATGGGTTAGGTTCTTAAGCTGAAACGGTCGACTATGACTACCCCGCGTTCGCGGATCTAGCCACCTACGTTTGTCTTACACGGTGCAAGACAACCGCGCATACATATCATCACCTATTTGTAAACACTCGCGGTGCGGTCCGTCAATATGCCTAAGCATCCTACGGTGCGATCCGCTCGTTAACTTTTAGATCCCGACGATAGACCACACGTTCGTGTATCTAGTCGTCCTGGAATCAGTTGCTAATTGATCAGAGAAGCAAACACGCAATATGAATAAGACATAAACGAAGATACCTAAAAGAAACTCTATCTCTACCAACCTAGCGAAATCAATCCATGATTAAACCCCTTCGAAAACCCCCTTAAAAACCCAACTAGATGACTACTCGTTCATGGGAACGAGAGACATCCTTGAGATATGTATGGCGCGAATTGTATTGGATAAGAAACAAAGTGACAAAACTTCTTCAAAGAAAATCGATTGAAGAGATCGTCTTAAAGTATTGAAAAACAAAGAACTAAGAACAAAAGATGAAAAGGAAAGGAAGAAGAAGTGGGCGGCTGCAGAAGAATTCTCTCTCGAGGTCTTCAACTTCGGGGCCGTCTCTCTCTCTCTCTCTCTCTCTCTGCGGCGTGAAAGTGTTTCTGAAAAGCTGTGTGTGTCGTCACCTTGTGAAACCCTAAGGTCCCCTTATATAGGCTCTCCTGTCTTCAGAAAGTAAGCTTTGCGTTTTAACCTCGGGAAATAGCGGATAAGTGCAAACAGGCTCGAGACGGGCCGGAATGGTCTGGCCGCGCGAGCGACCAGGCGTGGCGCGGCCACTGGTCTTCTGAGGATATGTGGCGCGGCCGTCCTTCTTCTGGGGATGTGTCTGACGGACCTTCTTGCTTCCCTCGTAACTTGAGATCCAACCGTGGGATTGAACTCAAACCACTTTGGCGTGAAAGACAGCTGAAAGGTCTATCTTGTCTCCAAATATGAGCTTGATTTTGTGGTGCGAAGGTCGTCATCTGATGATGAACTTATGGCTCCGAGCACATGTCCTTGCAGTTTCCGTTTTGCTCCAAAATGTGTCCTTTTTGTCCAATTTCCCTGAAATGATTATTAAGACTAGGAAACGCGGAAATCACTTTAAAACCGTTGAAAACCGGGTTAAAACACTTGATAACGATCTTGAAATAATAGGTTTTAGGAGTAAAATATGAGTGTTATCAACTCCCCCAGACTTAAACCTTTGTTTGTCCTCAAACAAAACGCAGATAAAGTCTTGGAAAGAGGTTTGAAAATATAGGAACTAGCAAAAACTCAGCGACCGTCCTTCTAAGCCATAAGTCATCGAACAAGTCTATCGAAGCTCAGCCTAGATAATTCTCACTATAGTTCCTTCAACACTAGTCCTTTATGAAGCTTTCATTATCTAAACCCCATGTTTCAGTCAACTAGCTCTCTAAGCAGTATTAAGAATGGCGTGATCCTTGTCAAGGGATATTAAGCTAGATTCAACGAGGTTGGGTGTATAAAGGCTTTTATTGGTGAGGTTAAGAGTGTTTCGGGTTACCATATAAATCTCCGGAAGGTGCGAGATATTATGCAAAACAACAGGAGAATGTGGAACTGTTGAGATCCACTATTTCCAATCACTCTTCGCACGTACACATCTGCAAGTTCTCCTTGATACCGCCACCCCCCCCCCCCCCCCCGAGACTTGGTTTCTTGCTTCTGGTTCGAATTGGATGGCGTCTAAAACTTCTCACCATATCGACTAGACTCTGCCTCTATGAATGTTTTGATCCTCTTAAGGCTCTTAGGCATTTTCTTCCCGTTTCTTTTTCTCTTTTTTTTTAATGTATGTAACTCTTTTTTTAAACGGATAAGTACCGTCATCACTCCAAGGAATTCGGGTCCTTTATCCGAGTTACTTTTCTTTTCTTTCTCTTTTTTTTATGAAACGGGAAGTGCCTTGATGTAAGAGTCTTAAGGATCACGAGAATATTACCATTCTTTCGAGTTTTCCGAGGCATGAGTCGTCCTTCCTTTGTATCTAACACTTCCATTCCTTAACCATTCGATCCTTCGTCTTGAGTGACTAGAAATTGTGTCGTTCCTCCCTCTCCGGCGTTTTTGCACATATCTGCATATGGTGAAAACAAGAGAGTTGCATGAGGTATGAAAAGATGGTAAGGGTTTCGGGTATGGTACCAACTGTTGATATGTTGGCCGTTCGGGAACAACAAGCGAGTGTGTAAAAATAGAAAAAGATGTCCCGAATGTTCTGGCTTTTTCGTTGAATGCTTAAATCTGTTGACAAGGAAATTAAGAGTCAGTTTAAAGTCCAATAAAAGATAGAGCTAGCGTATTCCTTCCCCTGAANTTGATATGTTGGCCGTTCGGGAACAACAAGCGAGTGCGTAAAAATAGAAAAAGATGTCCCGAATGTTCTGGCTTTTTCGTTGAATGCTTAAATCTGTTGACAAGGAAATTAAGAGTCAGTTTAAAGTCCAATAAAAGATAGAGCTAGCGTATTCCTTCCCCTGAAATTTCTATAGATTGGCATTCTCCAGGATTATGCATCGCCGACGTTCTAGCTACCGCCTAGTCTAGTACTGAAGCTTGAAAGATCTGTCACTAGAAATAGTGTAGAAGCACACTGGTCGAATATCATCCTTGGTTTTGCATTATAATCCCTAAAACCATATTATATATATCGAGATACATCATTCTTAGTTCTTAAAAAAAAAAGCAAAGACTCAAATAAAACCAAACCAAAGCAAAGTCATTAGTACGAACTCCCACCAGACTTAAATCACAATGTCCCCAGTGTAAAATAGTGGTGACAGGTCGGAAATGACAGGAATAGAAATAAAGCATAAGTAAAGGATAGGGATAGAATAGATGGAACCAAGCTCGTAAGCAGAAAGAGTGTCGGCCGAGATGCGAAGTCTTCTAGGCATCTGAACTCAGGGTCTAAAGGTTGCCATCTATGTGTCCTCTCTCTCGAAGCTGTCGCGCCATCTTCTCAAGCATCTAGTTCTGGTGTGCCAGCTGCTCCTAAAGTGCGGTGATCGCGGGATCAGTCGAGGTGGACGGTGCAGGGGATCGTGAGGTACTGTGCAGGGAGGAGGATGGGGTGTGGTGGTGAGTCCTCTGACGGATCGCCTCTCTCCTAGCCTTAGCGGCTACACACTCTCCAATGGTAAGCGGTAGACGTGAGAACTCGGTACGGAACTCCTCATGGTTCGGAATCCACTGTGGTGAACCCTCTGAAAGGCGCGGGACTGTGGGAGATGGTAAATAGACTGTGCGGTTGTCTCCCTTCCCTAATCGGTAACGGTATCCGAACCTGTCAGGATCCATGGCTGCGCCTGTCAAGCTCCTGTCCGTCTAAAACTGGGACAAGTCAAACCAAGCCTCATCTAGGGGCGCCTCTATGCTGGTGTCTACTCCTGCGGCCTCCATGATCGCTGTAATGATGCCTCCGTAGGTCGTGAAGGCAGTCTCGCATCTAGGTGCGTGACATCGTGCTTCACTCGCACGAGTCTCTCTGCTAGGACGCATCCAGGGCATGCTGAAAGTGGCGCGTCTCTAAAGGCGGACTGAAGTAGGACGAGCTCTGGAATGAGGATGCATGATTGGTTGCTGCGAGAGTAAAGTCGGTGTGCTATGAGGCGGTGCACAAAACGCACGGCCGGGTGTGAAAGAAAAACGGAAGGATGCCTTCCCTTGTCGTAGATGCCTCGGCCCATAAGTCCCCAAAGGTTAGCACTCCATTCTTCTTCAATGCTCGTCTCGCTCCTCAAGTCAAAACCAAATATCTCGCAGAGTCTAGGGATGCTCAGCTCATAATTTCGAGAGCCAATGGTGAAATAGAGAGTACCGTCCTTCGGATGTAATTTCCTTCCTCTCCGGTATGTTAACTGAACCGAAGCTAAGAACTCTTGAGCGAGCTCCTTGTAAGTGGGCCGATCAATCTCCATAAAGGTCTTGAGCCTTAGCTCGTCCAAGTACCATGTGACATCCTCGGTGATGCGCAAAGCGTCTAAAGCGGAGTAATCGATCTTCAAGGTTGTTCTTATCTCCATCTTCTTCATCTCCTTCAAATAATCAATGTTTGGGTCCATTGATGCTCCAAAGTTTCGGACCTTGCGCTTAGGAGGGAAGGGTTCAGCTCTCTTGTTGGCTCTTGGGGTGGAGGCGAATCATCGCACCTTGTGCGTGCTATCAATGAACCGCGGAACCTTCTTCTTTGTTCCTCCACATAACTCCCTAGAGTGGTGTCTAGATTCGGGTTTCCTAGCGCTGTCTCGTGTTCTTGCCGAAGCAAAGAACTCCTCGAAGGGCTTAGTTGCTCTCTATTCTTCGAACGTATCTCGAAGTTCCGGTCGTAGCTCATTGTACCTTGCAAAACAAAAACAAAAACTCGACTAACATGTGAGTTCGATGTGTCTCAAGGACTCTCAAGTGCAACGATATACAAGACATATATCAAGAGTTTCCAAGACTAAAACCAATCGAGTTATTGCATAAATTTCAAGATCAATTTGGTACTCATACTCTATTTTCGGATTTTAGGGAATCTAAACCAAAAACATTCCAATAAATCGATTTTGTCAACTTATTATCATCAAACTTTGATTTCTAAGTAATACCAAGCATGAATCATGTCCAAGTTAAGCATATTGTCCAATAATACCTCCAAAAATCCGTTTTCTAGAGCATCCTCTATTTTTTTATTTCAAAGACTTCAACTTTTTCGAAATTGGGTTGCAAAAATCGAAATGTAGGCAACCTAAATCAACAAGCCAAGGTTCTCTACCATTATCTAAGCATCCTAGACAATTTCCTAGTAAAACAAGATAAATCTCAAAATTGAGTTCTTTAGGGATTTGTAAGATTAGAGACCATACCTTGTAGATGAAGATGAATGAACTTTAAAAGTTGAATCTCCTTTGAAAATAGATAAGCTTAGGCCAAAGAATTTTTGAAAACAGTTTGTTTTTGAAAAACCTAGAATCTTTCAAAAATCTCCAAATCTTTTGGAAGAGAAGAAGAAAAGAGAGTTTGATTCTAAAATTTTTCTTTTTCTTTTAAAAAGGTGTTTTTATCACGAAAAACCTTTAATTTTCAAAAAAATTTAAAACGAGAGAACTTACCTTGCGCGTTGGACACGAATCAATAAAATATGTTATCTTACATTAACGGGAATAACTTTCGGTGCGAAATTGTACCAAAACGCGGGAAGTTCGGTTCGGGAGGAAAAACGTAAGTTTTCCCGGGCTGGTCGCTCAGACGACCGCTGGCCGCGCCATGACCCGTCGCGGCCGCGGCCAGGCTTGTCCTCTCCACGCGGTCGTGGTCTGTCGCGCGGCCACGGTCCGTCTCGCCGCGGCACGGGCCGGCGCTCGTGCGGCCAGCCTCCTTCCGAGACTCCTCCTCGTTTTTTTTTTTGGGTTTTTCTTGGTTTTATATTTTTTTTATATATATTTTATGCCTAAGTACAGAAAACTTGCAAAAACTAGCTGTTAGAAATGAAAGAAAAGAAAATGAAAAGCACGTACCGGATGGGTTGCCTCCCACCAAGCGCATTTGTTTAAGTCGTTTAGCTCGACTTTGTTTGAAGCTTAGGCGGTTGAGGAAAGTGCTTCCGGAGTTGTATCTCCTAAAGCTTCCCCTTGTCTTCGTATCAGCAGTGTGCCTCCGTTCCCATTCCTTAGAATTTTTGCTTCTAGGATCACCTGCTTGGTCTTCTCGACCGTCCTTGACACTTCTTCTTCACCCAACTCTTCGAGCTCGAGAGGAATTAGGATTTCGATTCTTGAGAAGGGTCTCGAGCGGAGCTGACCTGCTCTTGAAATCATACCCTTCTTCTCCTTTTTAGTCGTGTGGCTCTTCGTTTCCAGTGGCGAAGTGTTTAGCTCCTTCGGGTAGTATCTTTTCTGGCTTATATGTAGGAAGACTACGAAGTTACTTACGTGGTCGATCCTTGCTCCTACCGTGGCCAAGAAGGGTCTTCCAAGTATCAATGGCTTGTCTTTGTCTTCCCCCATGTTGAGCACATGGAAGTCAGTGGGTACTATCTTATATCCAACAAGAAGTTGGACGTTGTAGACCACGCCATTTGCTTTCTTCCTAGACGAATCTCCGAATACTAGCTGCGTAGGTGAGGGGAAATAGGTTGTTATTCCTAACCTTTCAGCGATTGTCGTGGACATGACATTGACATTAGCTCTTGTGTCGCATAGACAATCTTCGAAGTTGATTCCCGTGATCGAGCATGGGAAGGTAAATGCGCCCGGATCTTCTTCTTTCTTCAGCCTATCGAATCCGCGGTGCTCCGGAGTGTCGAAAGGTGGATTGGCCGTTCTTTTCTTTATTGTTGTGAAAAGTGGGACGAATCTGCAATTTTCTCCCATAGTTAGCTTTGGCTCCTTAGCTTCGTCGGCGATTGCTGAGATCGCGTTACAGAATCCTTTCGGGTTATCCTCTACCTTTCCAGGAAAGATTCCTGCTTGTCTCTTGACGGCTTCAGCAGTTTGTGCAACTTGCATGTCCAATTTCTTTACGTGGGAAGATAGGGATTCGAACTTGCCGTTCAGGTCGTTGTGCATGCAATCTACCTTGATGTTGAGATCCTTGACTGATTTTTGTTGAGACAACAGCAGCTGTTGCATCAATCCTTCTAATTTGTCCTCTCGCGATGGGTATGGTGCGTTTGATGCAGCTTGTGGCGCTCCTTGCTGGTTGTTGTAGGGCGTGAGCTGAGAGTTGTAGGGTTGCTTTGGCTGGTAGCCTCCGTTGCTTTCGTAGTTCACGTTCTGGAACTTGTTTTAGAAGGGTCTTCCACGTTCGGGTTTTCCACGTTCGGGTTTCGGTATGAGAGGTTGTTGTTGTTCCTGAAGTTGTTGTTGAATCCATTGTTGAAGTTTCGGTTCGGATATGAATTTTGTCCTCCTATGAAGTTAACTTCTTCTTCTCGCGTGTATGATTCTTCTCCATCGTCTCCCGGGTTAGATTCTTCTCTTTCTCCCGCGGTCTCACACGCATTGATACTGTGCTGCTGTCCTTTGAGCAGCTGGCTCATCATGTTTTTCAGCTCGGCTATCTGCTTAGAATCAGAGTCTCCGGTTCGCGGATTTCTATCATAATCCGGACAGTTGTTGCTGTTTTTTACAGCGAGGTTCTCGATGAGTGCGCGTCCTTGTCGCTCCGTCTTTGTTGTAAAGTATCCATTGATGGACGTGTAGAGTGAGGAGGGGTTATATCTAGCTTGCAGTCCGCGGTAGAACGTGTTTAGCAAGTTGGCTCTGGAAAAAACCTTGGTGAGGACAGTCGCGTTCATAGTCCTTGAATCGCTCCCATGCTTCAAAGAATGACTCGACCGGTCCTTGTTGAAAGCCTTGGATCTTGTTTCTCAGCAGGTTGGATCGGGATTTAGTGTAGAAGTGATTGAGGAAGGCAGACTTGCATTCCACCCAGTTAGTGATCGATCCTGGTGGTAAAGTCTTAAGGATCACGAGAATATTACCATTCCTTCGAGTTTTCCGAGGCATGATTCGTCCTTCCTTTGTAGCTAACACTTCCGTTCCTAACCATTCGATCCTTCGTCTCGGGTGACTAGAAATCGTGTCGTTCCTCCCTCTCCGGTGTTTTTGCACATATCTGCATATGGTGAAAACAAGAGAGTTGCATGAGGTATGAAAAGATGGTAACGGTTTCGGGTATGGTACCAACTGTTGATATGTTGGCCGTTCGGGAACAACAAGCGAGTGTGTAAAAATGGAAAAAGATGTCTCGAACGTTCTGGCTTTTTCGTTGAATGCTTAAATCTGTTGACAAGGAAATTAAGAGTCAGTTTAAAGTCCAATAAAAGATAGAGCTAGCGTATTCCTTCCCCTGAAATTTCTATAGATTGGCATTCTCCAGGATTTNGTTGAATGCTTAAATCTGTTGACAAGGAAATTAAGAGTCAGTTTAAAGTCCAATAAAAGATAGAGCTAGCGTATTCCTTCCCCTGAAATTTCTATAGATTGGCATTCTCCAGGATTTTGCATCGCCGACGTTCTAGCTACCACCTAGTCTAGTACTGAAGCTTGAAAGATCTGTCACTAGAAATAGCGTAGAAGCACACTGGTCGAATATCATCCTTGGTTTTGCATCATAATACCTAAAACCATATTATATATATCGAGATACATCATTCTTAGTTCTTAAAAAAAAAGCAAAGACTCAAATAAAACCAAAACAAAGCAAAGTCATTAGTACAAACTCCCCCAGACTTAAATCCCAATGTCCCCAGTGTAAAATACTGGTGACAGGCCGGAAATGACAGGAATAGAAATAAAGCATAAGTAAAGGATGGGGTAGAATAGATGGAACCAAGCTCGTAAGCAGAAAGAGTGTCGGCCGAGATGCGAAGTCTTTTAGGCATCTGAACTCAGGGTCTAAAGGTTGCCATCTATGTGTCCTCTCTCTCGAAGCTGTCGCGCCATCTTCTCAAGCATCTAGTTTTGGCGTGCCAGCTGCTCCTAAAGTGCGGTGATCGCGGGATCAGTCGAGGTGGACGGTGCAGCGGATCGTGAGGTACTGCGCATGGAGGAGGATGGGGTGTGGTGGTGAGTCCTCTGACGGATCGCCTCTCTCCTAGCCTTAGCGGCTACATACTCTCCAATGGTAAGCGGTAGACGTGAGAACTCGGTACGGAACTCCTCATGGTTCGGGATCCACTGTGGTGAACCCTCTGATAGGCGCGGGACTGTGGGAGATGGTAAATAGATGTTGTCTCCCTTCCCTAATCGGTAACGTTATCCGAACCTGTCAGGATCCATGGCTGCGCTTGTCAAGCTCCTGTCCGTCTGAAACTGGGACAAGTCAAACAAGGACTCATCTAGGGGCGCCTCTATGCTGGTGTCTACTCCTGCGGCCTCCATGATCGCTGTAATGATGCCTCTGTAGGTCGTGAAGGCAGTCTCGCATCTGGGTGCGGTGACATCGTGCTTCACTCGCACGAGTCTCTCTGCTAGGACGCATCCAAGGCATGCTGAAAGTGGCTCGTCTCTAAAGGCGTACTGAAGTAGGACGAGTTCTGGAATGAGGATGCATGATTGGTTGCTGCGAGAGTAAAGTCGGTGTGCTATGAGGCGGTGCACAAAACGCACGGTCGGGTGTGAAAGAAAAGCGGAAGGATGCCTTCCCTTGTCGTAGATGCCACGGCCCATAAGTCCCCAAAGGTCAGCACTCCATTCTTCTTCAATGCTCGTCTCGCTCCTCAAGTCAAAACCAAATATGTCGCAGAGTCTAGGGATGCTCTGCTCATAATTCTGAGAGCCAATGGTGAAATAGAGAGTACCGTTTGAATTCTATGATGTGTTTGATGTCTATCTCTCTCTAAATAGAGACCACCAATAAAAATAAGAAGATGGATACGGCATCAAGAGATCTCATGTTTGAATTCTTAGTACTATGGACACAAATTTGGAGATTGGTTTGTGACGATTGAAACACAAAAATTTGAATGGATTTCGTTAACACCATTATGAAAGAATTTGTAACGAATTTGAAGAAAAACATGTAGGATAGCCCATGTGGTCCTGTTAGAACGGTTGACAAAATTATAACTTATGTTGGATGATATATGTTTACATTTTTAATATGAAGATATTTTTATTGTAATCTTGGGTTTTATTTAAACTTCTTGAATAAATTTATTAATGGTTTCTTTTATATTTTTTTATTACTTAGTAAATTTTTGTAGGATATCCATGCAACCTTTATAATAACCTTTATAATCACTCATGTTCTTAAATTATTAATAAAACAAAAATGTTTATAAATTGTTTCGTACAGATTGAATCTGTTAAATTTAAAATAGATTTTGAGATCAACATTATGATAGAATCTGAAACTTATACCATTTGAAAACAAGTAGCCCGCACTTTATCAAGGGTAATAACGAGGTCAGGGTTGAAGATCTTGATAATGGATAAAGACAATAAACCGCAACGGAAGACTTTGAATATTGTTTAGGAGGAAGTTTTTCTGAAAACTGAATAAATTGGTATTTATGAGTTTGTTAACTATCAATAGATATTGTTTACGCTCTTCTTAATGATATCTACACTATATTGTTTCTGCATGTATTTTCTCTTCGTTACTTGGATGTTATAACTTTGGTTCGTTTATTCAGTCACAATATTGCGTCCTTTATTCAAATTCTTGCATGTATCTTTTTTTTTTGTTAACATTCTTGCATGTATCTACAAATTGTTATTACATTACAAAGTATATCGTTATTTGATTTGCTAAACAGTTAGTTCATTCGATCATGTGTTTAAATTTCTAACATTATTTTTTTAAAAATGTTTAGAGTTTGTTAATTACAACTTCCATTAAAAAATTTTAAATTGGTTTTGAGATCAGCATTATCGTAGGATATGTGTTTAACATCATTGAACTCAAGTAGTCCGCGCAATGCGCGGGCTCATCACTAGTTATATATATAGTAGTCACAAAACATTTTAACTTCTGTTATCTTATCTTTTCACCTTAAATCAATGACTGATTGTAGAGCAAAGGCTACAAAGCTGTGAGTTCTCTCATTCTCTCTCCCCCTTTCTCACTATTGGCATTGCTGACCTTCCATCATGTCTCTTGGGAGTAATAATGTCTTTTCTTTTATTAAAAGATAAAATTATTGCATCCACTGTTTGCAAGGCATGGCATGATACCGTTGAATCTTTTCGGTTTTCGAAAAGTATTCATGGGTTATCTCCTTTCCGAATTGTGGCAACTTGAAAAAACTCTTCGACCTGTTACAGCGAAAGGTGTACACATTGAACCTGCCCGAGATAGCTGAAACCAATGTTTATTTCTCGAAAGACGGCTGGTTGCTTATGCGCAGATCAAGCTTAGTGGACTTGTTCTTCTTCAACCTATATAATCGGGAGCTCATAAGCTTGCCAAAGTGTGAGTTGTCGTTTTGGGGGATTGCTTTCTCTTCTGCCCCAACATTGGGTACTTGTGTGTTGGCCGCGTTAAAACCAATTAGGAAATATCTCGACGCCATCAGCATTTGCTATCCTGGAGCAACTGAGTGGATTACTATGGAATTTCCTTGCTCTCTTCCTTTTGAGTCATATGTGCGTTGCCACTTTGTTTATGCCAATAATCACTTCTATTGCTTCATCAAGCATGGGATGATCATAGATGCCCTTATATTCATGATCGTGGATGGAGTGTTGACTTGATGGAGCAGAAAGGAGAGCTCTTTCTCATGTATACATGTTGCAGCAAGACGCCAATGGTATATAAATTAGTCTCTTCGAAATGGGAGGAGACGAGTCTTGACGGCTTAACAATCTTTGCGAGTCCCTACTCCAATGGTGTATGAAATAGTAATGGTGCTACCAAACTCAAATGAACTAAAGAGGCTAACCTTAATACAAACATTTGGATTTGGCATCATACCGGTACATTTGTCATAAGCTAACCACTACCGAGCTTGAATAATCCCAAGAACCATGTCCTTTCACTTTGAGATTTTAGAAGCATCTTGACAACTATTTGGATTTGCATGGCTTGAATTCGGATCAACGTTGGGTCTTCCTGAAGACTTTCCGTATGAATATTGTGGCTTCGTTCAGGGAAGTTAGGCTGAACTTATTGGAAGGTTATCTTATCAGATAGTTCAAATGCTCTCTCACGACAACAATGTCCCAATTGTACTTAGCTCATCCAAACCGAATCAGAGGGTTGTCTTGAATCTTATTAGACATTTTACGTCAAATCCCATGTTCTAATAATAGTAGATGGAATCAAATAATGCGTTGAGTAAAATTCGAATTTGTAACCCAAATTTTCAATATTTTGGATCATAACACACTGTTTTTTCTTCAAAGAAAAAACAAATGTCTAAACCACAACTTTTGTGCTCATCTCAGTGTTTTCTTCAAAATTTACAACACTAATCAATTAGCTCAGTTAGTTATATTCTTCTATAACTGACCAACTGATACAAACAACTGATCCTCTTATTTTGACTTAATCCTCTAGATGTCATTATTACACTAGCTCGGGAAGTCTTACTCTAATTAAACAATAAACTACGAAACCTAAAGAAACAATGGCCAAAACATTAACCATTAAACCTTTACACTTACGAAACATAGCCAAATGAGTTCATCATACGTGGTTTCTTAAAGCACACTTTTGCAGGCTTACAAGGTGAACATTTTATTTCCTTAAGACACACACATGATACGTCAGAGATAGCTGAAGAAGAAAACAGAGTAGTCGTTTCTGACACTACAAGAAAACAAGGCAATTTCTGACGGAAGTTCCGACGGAATATTATCCGTCAGAAATTTCCGACGGAATTGCGATGAAATTGTGACAAAGTAATAAATCGTCGGAAATCCGTCGGTAATTTTCGACGGACAATATTGCGTCGGAATTTCGTCGGGAATTTCCGACGGTTTTCCGATGGAAAATATCCGTTGGCTCATTCCGACGGATTTCCGACGAAATTGCGACCATATTGTGACAAAGTAAGAGACCGTCGGAAATCCGTCGGTAATTTCCGACGGAATCATATCCGTCGGAAATTCGTAAAAAGTTTCCGACGGATTTTCGACGGATTTTAAAGCCGTTTGAATATTATAGCCGTTATGTAGCCGTTGGAATTATGTCAGAAATCCGTCAGAAATCCGTGGAAATTCCGTCGGAAATGTGCAGATATTTTCCTATAAATGCAAGTCCCCCTTCTTTCATTCACTAGAAGAACAACAAAAGAAAAAATATCTCATCTAAAATATTGAAAAATGTCTTCTTCAGATCCTTATAATTATTTTCGATCATGGATGGACAAGTCTCATCAAATTCCGGCAACGGGTCTTATCACGGAAGAGTACAAAGAAGGTTTGCAAGAATTCATGGGATTTTCGACGATGCAGCCGAAAGCAATAAATTCCGGTAAAATTTATTGTCCTTGTATAAAGTGTTGGAATCGTAGATTCATCGTGATAAGGGAAGTATGGTCACACCTGTATTGTAATGGATTTGTGGCGGGTTACAAGATTTGGTATTATCATGGAGAAAATGATACAATGGTGGATATTGCTAGTACTAGTGAACAATTTGTTGGAGATAGTTTAGAGGAACCTAGAACGGATCAGGTAGAAACTGTAGGTCATGTTCAGATGGTGAATGATGCGTTTCGTGAAAGTATACCATCGATTGCTGAGTATGGAGATAGAGGTGAAGAACCTAACTTAGAAGCTCGGAGGTTCTTTGATATGTTAGACGCTGCTAAACATCCGTTATATGATGGTTGTAGAAAGGGACATTCCCCTTTATCAGCTGCAACTAGGATGATGGGTATAAAGACGGATTTCAATTTGAGTGAGGAGTGTGTGGATGCAATCGCAGATTTTGTGAAAGATATTTTGCCTGAAGATAATCTTGCACCTGAATCGTACTATGCGATACAGAAACTTGTTGGTGGCCTTGGATTGCCCTATCAAATGATAGATGTGTGCATCGACAACTGTATGCTCTACTAGAGAGAGGATGAAAACTGTTCGACATGTCGATTTTGCCGGAAACCTCGGTATAAGGAAACAAGTGGAAGAGTTCCAGTCCCACATAAATGAATGTGGTATTTGCCATTAACTGAGAGATTGAAGAGGTTATATCAATCAGAGCGCACAGCGGGGGCAATGAGATGGCATGCAGAGCATAACACAACAGATGGAAAAATTGATCATCCCTCAGATGCGAGAGCATGGAAACATTTTCAATCTGTGTATCCGAGTTTTGCGTATGAGGCAAGGAACGTCTACCTTGGATTATGTACTGATGGTTTCAATCCTTTTGGAAAGCATGGGAGGCAATATTCATTGTGGCCGGTAATTGTTACACCTTACAATCTACCGCCAACTTTGTGCATGAGACGAGAGTTCTTGTTCCTTAGCATTCTCGTTCCTGGACCAGAGCATCCAAAGAGATCACTTGATGTGTTTCTCCAACCATTGATTTATGAGCTGCAAATGTTATGGGTGCATGGTGTTGAGGCGTTTGATGTTTCTTGTCAGCAGAACTTTCTCATGCGGTCGGTACTTATGTGGACTATTAGCGATTTTCCGGCTTATGGGATGTTATCTGGATGGACAACGCATGGAAGGTTAGCATGCCCTTCTTGTCAAGATAACACAGATGCATTCCAATTGAAGCACTGAAGAAAAACGTGTTGGTTTGATTGTCATAGGCGATTTCTTCCAAGCGACCATATTTATCGTCGGAGCACGACGTTGTTTAGGAAGAACCGTCGAGTATTTGAGGGTCCACCTCCTCAGTTAGATGGAAATTATGCGTTGACTCAGTTTAGAGATTTTGGTGCAGAGAGGACCATTGAATGTGGTGGTAACGGGCATTATCCTGTGAATGCTTGTGGGGACCTACATAATTGGCACAAGAAGAGTATTTTTTGGGACTTGCCTTATTGGAAGGACCATTTATTGAGGCATAATCTAGATGTGATGCACATTGAGAAGAATTTTTTCGAGAACATAATGAACACCGTTCTCAATGTCCAAGGGAAGACAAAGGACAACGTAAAGTCTAGAGTGGACTTGCCATAATTTTGTTCTCGTAGGGCGCTACATATTTCAGCGAATGGGAAGGCCTCGGTCCCTGCTTTTCGATTGGATGCACCTTCAAAGGATGTGTTTTTCGACTGGATTGCCGATAGAGTTAAATTTCCGGATGGATACTCATCTAATCTTCGTAACTGCATTGATCGTGGAGAAGGAAAGTTTTCTGGAATGAAGAGTCATGATTGTCATGTTGTGATGCAGCGTGTCCTTCCATTTGCTTTTGCCGGTCTTTTACCACGTAATGTCCATGAAGCAATTGCAGGTACAATTAACAATTAAATATCTTATATATTTTATTCAAGAATTTCATTAATATTAGTTTTAAATCGATCATTTCATAATATATTTCTCCTTAATGTAAACTTTGCAGGGATTGGTTCATTTTTTCGAGATATATCCGCGCGATCTCTTACATTAGATGGTATCCAAAACTTGGCGGACAGAATACCTGTAATACTTTGCAATTTAGAGAAGATATTTCCACCCTCCTTCTTTGATGTTATGGAACATCTACCAATTCATCTACCTCGAGAAGCAGAACTTGGGGGCCCTGTTCAGTATCGTTGGATGTATCCTTTCGAGCGGTATATGTTTCATCTCAAGAAGAAGGTGAAAAATTTAAGTAGAGTCGAGGGTTCTATTGTCGCGCAGAGCATCAATGAAGAAACCTCTAATTTTGCGGAGTTCTACTTTCCAACACAAGTTAAAACAAAGAGTCGAAGACCCGCTCGACATGATGACGGAGGCGAGAGACCAATATATCCGGTCTATGTTCCTAATATTTTCTCCCAGATTGGAAGACTTAGTGGAAAGGGGAAGAAGCGAAAAATTGTCAGCCGTTGAGTATAATCATTTGCATATGTATATTCTCACAAACTGCGACGAAGTTGAAGAATATGAGAGGTATTAAACCGAGCCCATTGAATATTTGATCTTCACATATATTCCGAAATAATTGATCATGTCATTTATATAATATATATAACATGTGTTGTTTACTTTCATAGGATCTATATGGCTCAAATGCGTTACAATCATCCACAGAAAACCGAGGAAGAGCTTATGAAGCTAAAACAAGAAGATTTTGGACGTTGGTTGCAATATTATGTAAGTGTAGAACTAATTATTTGATCTTAATTAACATATATATCTAAAATAAATATTTTAATTATTACGAACTCATTTATGCAGGTTACGACAAAGTCCTCTGAAGGTCATTTATCTCCCACGTGGTTAGAAGAGTTAGTGCAATTTCCACTAACGGTCGCTCGGTCACATATGATGTATTGCACCCGGGGTTACGCTTTTAAGATTCTTCGATATGATAGGAGCAGGCCGACTTCTGATTACGGGGTATCCACTCAATCCGGTGATCTTGTATACTATGGTGTCCTTCGCGAGATTTTAGAAGTTCATTATCCTGGAATGTTGGACTTGAGATGTGTTGCATTCTTATGCGATTGGTACGACCCATTAGATGGAAGTGGTGTGCGACACGACCAATTTGGTGTTACATCAGTACATGGAAGAAGACGACTCCAGACATATGATCCATTCATTCTTGCTTCACAAGCAGACTAGGTTAGTTTTATTAATTTCTTAATCTTTTAGAGATATAATTAATTTTTCATTTACATGATTTTGTTAATATTTAATTTTTATGGTGTATAGGTATGCTATATTCCCTATCCTCGAGTGAAAAACAAGCAAAACCCATGGATTACTGTGACACCGATTAACCCGAGAGGTAGAGTTTATGGGATATCTGAAAATGATCCTTTGCAACAAAATACTGTTGCTTTAGCTTCCATAGATCATTCCCTCGAAGTGGAGCTCGTAGTTGACTTCACTGTAGATGCGGACGATCGAATATTTGAGGATTCAGAGGAAGAAATTGATGAATTTGGAGAAGAATCTGATACGGCGTCTTTAGATGATTCATCAGAGTCAGGAGATTCAGAGTAGTTTTTTTTTTATCCTTGTATTGTAATAAACTTGTGTAAACATTTATTTTTATAAATTTAAAAGTACACATTTGTGATTTAAAAACCAAAAAAAAATATGAATCATACGTTTATAAACTTTAGTATGATTTGTAAAAAAATAGAGTGAAAACTTCATACACAAAACCACCTTTTAAAGATGCCGTCGGAAATCCGTGGGAAATTTCCGACGGATTTCCGACGGATATGAACATAAACATAATTTTACATGTACTCGGACATATTGGAGTTAAAACTTCATACCCTAAACCACAATTTAAAGAGGCCGTCGGAAATCCGTCGGAAATTTCCGACGGAATTCCGACGGCCTCTTTAAATTGTGGTTTAGGGTATGTTTTAACTCCAAATTTTTCAAAACTCCTATAATAACTTTTTTATATGGTTAACAAATGTACAATCTGATCTAAATGTAATCTAATACATAAATATTAATGTTTAGACAAAAATTTGAAATATGGTTAAGGAGTTAGATAAGTGTTAGTATATAGTAATGTAAATGTTTTGGAAAATTATATGTTTGTTGAATTTTATTTTCTAAAACAATTGGAAAAACAAATTGTTTTAAGAATCAACATATTTTGTTAATGCTACATGTTTAGTATTGTTTAAATAACAAATTTTGCATTTTTGAAACCCAAAACCCTAAATATACCCTAAAGCCGTCGGAAATCCGTCGAAAAACCGAAATCCGTCGAAAAATTTCGACGGATTTCCGACGGATCAAATTCAACGATCCGTGTGATGCGTTGACTAACCAATGGAAACGCATGCAACAAATTTCGGTATATTCGAAATCCGTCGGAAATCCGTCGGAATTTTCCGACGGATTTCCGACGGATTTCGATTTTTCGACGGATTTCCGACGGATTTCGAATATACCGACGGATTTCCGACGGATTTCGGGTTTTTCGAGAAGGCGCGTCCTCTGGCCGCGTATTGATTATTTTTAATGATTTTTGCTAAAATCCGACGGATTTGATCCGTCGGAAATCGTTATATATATTAAAAACCCTTTCTTTTTCCCCATTTCTTCTTCTTCTCTTCTCTTCTCTTCTCTCCTCTCTTTTCCGCCGGATTCCTCCGCTCCTCCTTCTCTCAGCCGCCGGATCCCGTCCAGTAGACACCTCCTTCTCTCCCAAAATCTTCTCCTTTCCTCCTAAAATCATGGAAAACTCGTAAGTCTTCTTAAACTTGTAAGTTTTTTTTAAGATTTTGGTGTGTAAATCGGGTTAGAGGGTTAGAAAACTTGATTGAAATAGAATTGTTGTTTGTTGCGTGATGTTAGAAGGTTAGAATTTAGTTTTTTAGATGTGAATCGGATTTTAGGGTGTTAGAAATTAGGGTTTTTAGATTTAAGGTTTTAATTAAATATTTTGTATCTTTTTTCTTTGATTTTAAAATTATATTTCATAATAAACGAAATTTCTTATAATTTCTTATAAGAAAGTTTTTATTTTCTTAAAAATAGAATTTTAAAGTTTTTCAAAAATTTATTTTAATAAAAACGAATATCTTATAATTTGAATAAGAAAGTTTTTATTTTCTTAAAAAAAAGAATTTTAGAGTTTTTAAAATTTTTAATTTAATAAATACGAATTTCTTATAATTTATATAAGAAAGTTTTTATTTTCTTTAAAATTGAATTTTGTAGTTTTTCAAAAATTTATTTTACTAAAAACGAATTTCTTATAATTTGCATAGGAAAGTTTTTATTTTCTTAAAAAAAAATTATTTTAGAGTTTTTAAAAATTGTAATTTAATAAATACGATTTTCTTATAATTTTTATGAGAAAGTTTTTATTTTCTTTAAAAACAAAATTTAAAAATTTTTAAAAAATTTAATATAATTTCTATAATAAAAAAACGAATTTCTTAAAATTGTTATTTAAGAAAGAAAGATTTTATTTTCTTTAAAAATTAAATTTTAAAATTTTTTAATGCTAATAATTTATAAAATTAAATTTTTTTGATACTTTGAAATTTCAAAATATAGTTTTTACTTTTGTTTTAATGCTAATGTTTATTTTTTTCTAATGTACAGAGAATTCCCGCAGCAACAAATCTCTGGTGGCCGTTCTCGTTCTCGTGGTGGCCGTTCTCGTTCTCGTCGTTCGACAGATACCGGATCTTCTGGTGATGTTCCGGAGTCCCAAGAATCCGCTGCCCGCAGTCGGATTTCTATCGAAGAACTTGTTCAACAGCCGAACCGGAAGCACTGCACCAAACTCGACCCGGAGTGCGAAGATGGTACATGGTAAGTTGTTGTCTAAAATTTTTAATATTTCTTCACCTTTAATTATTGTAAAATTTAAATATGTTTATAAAGTTTTTTAATCTACAATTTTTTCAGGTTCGGGTTGGACCCTGAGATCAACAAGACCATATTGCGGATGTTTCATACCATGTTGCACCACCCATATGAGACCTACTCATCGATGCCGCCTGACGTGAAAGATTCATGGCATCGATCTTTCGCCGTAAGTTTTTTTTAAAGATTTTCAAATTTTTAAACAAAGTTTTTATTTCATTATATCTTATGTAATTTGTTTTTACAGCAAGAGTTCACTTGGGATTGGCGGAGAACCAAAACCGTTCTCGCTGAGTTCGACAGGTTCACCGCCATCCAATACACGAGACACATGTACGAGTGGAAGCAAAAGTTCATCGAGGAAAAAGATCCGCCGAAGGATCTCGAGGAGAATGTCTGGAACGGTTTTTGCGAGTATTGGAGTCGGCCTGCCACAAAGATACAATCCGAAAAGAACTCGAAGAACCGGAAGAGTGACCGAGGAGGAAAGGGCATTTATGTCCACAACGGAGGTGCAAAATCGACCTTACGACAAGTGGCTCAAATGGTAAGTAAATTTATTTTTTCATAATTTTCTTATTTATTAAATAGTTTACCTTATATAATTTTTTTTTTGAAAGACGATAGAATCGGGTGGAGTCGTTCCCGATTACCTCGACGTGATGGAGACCAGACACACCAACAAAAAGACCGGTGAAGTCCAAGACGTCGGTGTTCGGGAGGTTGTGGAGAAATGCAAGAAGAAGAAGTTCGATCGCCTCACCCAACTCTCCCAAGAAAATCCAGATGACTCGACCTCCTCGAACGAGCTAACCCGAGATGAGATCAACGACATTGTTCTCTCGGTAAGTTTTTTTTTATTTTTATTTTAATTTTAGTTTTAATTTTAATTTTAATTTTATTTTTTGATATCTAATATCTTAATAATTTTGTTTAGGAAACTCGGAAAGTAAAAGGTCGAACCGTAGGGTTAGGCCCACTTCCGAGATTCGAGGGAGCTGATTCTTCTTCTTCGAGTTTTCGTTACCCTTCGCAATATCAACAAGAGATCCAACGCCTTAGCCAAGAAGTTAAAGAGCGTGATGTGATCGTCGAAGAAATGGGGAAGAAGCATGAACGGTTGGAGTCCGAACACCAATCGACACGGGAAGAGCTACGCCAGATGAAAGAAATAATGGAAACTTCGTTTCCACATTTGTTTAAAAAGTAGTTCTTTTGTTTTAAACAATTTCTTTTATGTCTTTTTTAATTTTTGCTTTAAGACAAATTTATAATATATTTTTCTTTTCTACAATTTTAGTTTTAATTTTTTTTTTTTAATTTAAAATTAAATTCAATATAATTTATATTAATTTTTTTAATAATTTAACGAAATTTATGAATCCGTCGGAAATCCGTCGGTTTCTGTCCGTCACAAATCCGTCGGAAACTAATCCGTCGGAAATGAATCCGTCACACATTCCGTCGGAAATCCGTCGGTTTCTGTCCCTCATAAATCCGTCGGAAATTAATCCGTCGGAAATCCGTCGGATACTTTTCCGACTACTGTGTCGTCGGAATGCCGTCGGAAATTATTCGACGACTTGTATCCGTCGGAAATCTGTCGGTTTATTTCCCTCGGTAATCCGTCGGAAATTTCTTACGGATTACCGACGACACCAATCCGTCGGAAATTTCCGACGGATTTCCGACCAAAGTTGAGTTTCCGACGAACTGTAACCGACGGACTATTTTGGTCGAAAATCCGTCGGAAACGCTTGTTTCCGACGGATTTTCGACCAAAATGGCCGTCGGATTTTGGTGTTGTTCTTGTAGTGTGAGCTGGAAGTTGGAGTGCTTAGTTGGCACAACTTAATTTGCTGAAACAAAGAAGTTAAGAGTGAAGAAAAGAGTTTAGTATAAACTTAGGAACCGCGTGCGGATTTATAATAAAATATTTTTAAACACGTAAAAATAAATTGAAAACAAAAAATGGAAAGTAAAATCGGATCACTGTGAAAAATGAAGAAGACTAAAAACATCTAAACAAAACCACCAAATTTTATTTATTTATTTATTTTTTATTGTTCTTTGTTTCCAATTAAAATTTATTACATATTTCTAAATATTTAGTGTTTTTATATGAATTATGTTGATTTCTAATGATTTAGCTATATATATATATGTATATCTATATATTTATTTATTCTAAAATTTTGACGAATTAATATTCTATTATTATTGGAATTAGATTTATTTTTTTACTATATTTGAATTTTCGTATTGAACAAAAAATTATTACACGTGTCAAAATCTGATAGTCTAACTTACAAGCATCGTGATTATTTGAATCTATATTATGATATACATATACGTTGGTTTATAATTTACTATTTCATAACCCATAAAAAAGAAACAAAAACAAGAGTAGAAAATAAAATTATATCACTTGTGAATATAAAAAATAAAATTGAGAGCTAACGCAAAACCACTCGTAAAACAACCTAATTTGATTCTCTTATTTTTTTCTTCTCTTAGGTTTTACTTAAATTTCATCATAATGGATGTTACACCAAGTAAACTGTTTTTGTTTTTAGGGCGTATCCCAAGTTATATCCTTGCATATCTACAACCCTTTGATGATTTGTTGTTTATTGATAGCCAAACATAAGGTTCCAGGGGACCCATTTCGAATGAATAAATTGCGGGCATCTACGCTCAATTTTCTGCTCCTCCGGCAAATACGAAATCGATATCAATCTGAGCTGGTATTTCTTGAGCATCCACTTTGTAACATAGTAATGAGCCATATGAAACTAATGTAAATCCATCTTCTATTGATAAGTAGGTTTTTGAGCCTAACAAAGCAATTACTCAAGTCCATTCATGTCATTATAGGTCTTTGAGGATTAATCCAATTGGGTGTGATTGTGACAATAGGAATGCATAAAACTTCTTAATCTAAGCTAGCAATAAAGTTTTAGGGTTTAACTAACAACCTAAATGATGAAACAAGCCAAATTAAAGCTAATTAACTACTAAGAAAGATTATCAAATGACTAAAACGAATCCAAGGATGGAGTTATCAATCCAAGGTGTTCCAAGAATCAATCTTTGATGTCAATCAATCACAATATAAGCTAATCCCTAGGCTTAGAACTCAAAAGCAAGACTAATTCACTTCCATGACACTAATCCCTTCATTAAACATCCTAATCAAGAACTAACTCTCATTAGTGAAAAAGAAGCTAACAAGCATTATGAAACAGTTCTAAAATGCCAATAAACACCCTAGACAATCATTTCCATGAGCTAGGAATATAAATCCCTTGTTTAGTTGGTTGCAGAATTTCAACAAACACCTTGTGGGTGGAAAATTCCCTAAGGACTAGTTTTGGTTTGATCAAGGCTAAACTAGTATTTAGAACACTAAACAAGGAGGGAAATGAAAGAATCTAATCCTAGACATCATGATCAACACATGAAACACCCTAAATCTAACCCATCCCTAGATCCTAAGGAAACTACTCACTAATCATGATTAGACCCTCAAATCCTATGAAAGAGATGAAGATAAACATGATTAGAGAGATAGATATGAAATATTAAGAGAGGTAAGTACTAAATTGCATAAACTCAAATAAATGTTTTACAAAATCACTTAGAAACCAAAGAGGAAGGTTTTCTAAGCAAGAACAAAAGATTAAAAAGATACTTAGAAAAATTTAGGTCATTTACTATTTATAGTGAACAGTGGACGAACCGGGTCAACCCGAAATAAACCGGGTATTTACCCGGTTTAAGGCTGAAATCGGGCAGCGTATCGAGCTTGCTAGGTCGACATGCAGCTCGATACGCTGCTAAAAGTTTTCTTCAAGGACTGTGTCGAGCTTAGCACTCCGACACAAATGCCTGATACGCTCCTTCCAAAACTCCGGGTGGGCTTTGTATCGACCTTACAAACGTCCGACACGCTGTTCTTTTTCTCCGGATGAGCCTTGTATCGACCTTAGTAGGTCGGTACAAACGTCCGATACGCTCCTTTCGTCCTTCCTGGCGGGCCATATCGACTTTGGTAGCTCGACACTGATATACTCATATATTTCATACATTTAGCTTGCATTTAGGACATAATTGCATTCATCTTGCATTCATACTTAGAGAAATTGTAGTTTTTGTCACATTTTAGGTCCTAAGGCTCTTTGCATTAGCATTTGCATATTTCTTCCATTCTTGCATCATATTCAGGTTGTTTTGGATACACTGGAACTATGGAGGGTGCGTGGACATGCTAAGGATCACAAAGGAACCAATGGAGACTTGGGAAGACTCGACCATGAAGCAAAGGCACCGAGATCGAGTCACTGGGTCGTTTCAAGGAAGAAGATCGAGGTCAAAGATCGACCAAAATGATCGAACGCGAGTACGGACGCGGAAGAAGAACGAGGACCGGATCGAGGTCTCGACTCGATCTACCCGACCAGATCGAGGTCTCGACTCGATCTACCCGACCAGATCGACCCCAACGATCGAGTGAAAAGGGCGTTCTACGCACAAGATCGAGTAGAGAGATCGACAACTGAGGTCGATCTCTAGCCTTATACGGACAGCTCACACTTTGGAGTTTAGTGAGGGGACCATTTCCCTTTTGCTATAAAAGGACCTTGACCTATTTTTGGCAAAGGGATCCGAAATTTACGTTTTGTCTCCTCCTTCTTTGAGCAAAACCGCCATTGTTAATCTTTTAAGCTTTTCTTGTTTATGAAAACCTTAATCTTTCTTTAATCTTAAGTACTTGTCTTAATTTCTTTTGCTTAGTCTTTTAATCATGTTTAGCTTTTATTCCTCTACGTTTTTACATGTTTTAATCATGCTTAGTGAGTAATCCCTCAAAGGGTTTACGGTTGGGGTGATTAAGAGGGGTTTAAGGGTTTAAGCTTTGGTCTTTTCTTGTTCTTAACTCATTCTCTTCTTGGATTTGTGCGTTTATAGCTCAGAGGATCTTGAGAAATACCTCTTAGATCTCAGGGATTTCCTTGTCCTAGAATGATTTAGGAGATCCCTTAAATCCAAATCCAAGAGGCTAACTCATCCTTTCCCAAACGCCATGGATGCTTAGGGAGTTAGTTAAGCCACATTTTGAGATTTATGCTCCATGTTCTTCACCTTTTCTTTCCACCACGAACCATGGGTTAGGAGGAAAGGGTGAGGAAAGAATTCATTCCAAACACCATAGATGAGTCTAGTTTTGCTTCTCAAGGGTTAGAGAAAGCACACAATGTGTAGATCTATGTTTTCTAAAACCAAAGTTTAAATCTTGATTCTTCTTAAGCGTGATCCCCAACCCTGAATCCTTCTTTAGTCTCTGAAAACTTAGAATCATCATTTCTTAGCTCTAAAGTTTGAATCTTTGTCTTAACTTCTTAAAGATAGTCTTTTTAACTTAT
Organism: Alliaria petiolata; assembly: GCA_020283515.1. Classification (NCBI taxonomy): domain Eukaryota; kingdom Viridiplantae; phylum Streptophyta; class Magnoliopsida; order Brassicales; family Brassicaceae; genus Alliaria; species Alliaria petiolata. Next base: position 34,637,430 of record JAHZTW010000006.1, read on the forward strand.
TGCTTTCATTAAGGTTTCTAAATTCATAAAGTTTGGTTCTTGCTTGCTTTAGTATTTTAGAAATTCCTTAAGGTCTCTTTTAGTAGTCTAGTGATCGTTTTAGGGGCATTAGATTTCATTTTATAGTTTTTAAAATTAGTCTTTGATTTCTAGAAATTGTCTAGTTTGTCTGGTTCTAGCTTTTGATTTTATAAAACTAGTAGTTGTCTCGTTTAAATTCCTAGGAGTATTATACTAGTTAGATAACTCCCTAGTTGGGATTTTAAAATAGTTTTCGAAGCCTTATAATAGTCCCAAGTAGTTTATTTCAATTTGTTCCCCCATTTAACCCGAATCTGCTTAGCTTTATTTTAGCCTCATGTATTCTTGGTACCTTTCACAACCCGAAGTTGGATTGATAACCTGAAGTATTGCAATGACATGACCATGCTTTAGGGTTGATTAAAAGCTGAAAAAGCTTGGTTATCA